>CAUYOR010080959.1:0-17784 GCA_963573925.1 Callimico goeldii | reverse complement strand
GCGCCCCGGTGCGGGGCCGGGGTCCCCCGGTGCGGCGCCCGGGCCCAGGGGCGGGGTCGGGGGCCCCCGGTGCGGCGTCCGGGCCCAGGTGCGGGGTCGGGGTCCCCAGGTGAGGGGTTGGGTCCCCAGGTGAGGGGTCGGGGTCCCCAGGTGAGGGGTTGGGTCCCCAGGTGAGGGGTCGGGTCCCCAGGTGAGGAGTCCGGGCCCAGGTGAGGGGTCGGGGTCCCCAGGTGAGGAGTCCGGGCCCAGGTGAGGGGTCGGGTGCCCAGGTGAGGAGTCTGGTCCCCAGGTGAGGGGTCGGGTGCCCAGGTGAGGGGTCGGGTCCCCAGGTGAGGGGTCGGGTCCCCAGGTGAGGAGCACGGCGGCTGTGACGCGTGGACATGCGCGGTGAGGCCTCAGGAATCCAGCGCCAGGGCCAGCTGGGGTCGCGCCCTCTCCCGCCTCCTCCCCGGTGTCGCCGCGCGCCCGCCTGAGGGCCCGGGCAGCAGCAGCGCGCACTGACCTCCGCAGCTCCCGGCGGCGTCCTTAGGAGCGCGGCCGCCTGCGCCGGCCTCGGCAGAAAGCAGAACGGCGGAAACAGAAGAGAGCGAAGCCCTTGCCCGAATTTAACGTGGCCACGACAACCCCGGCCGCTGTGGCCGCGGGAACCCTACGGGACCGGAGTAAAGATGGCCGCCGCGAGCTGCGCGCGAGGGGCGGGGCGAGGGGGGCGGGGACAGCCCGGCATGCCCGCCCCCGGCCTCCTGGCGGACGCTGACCCGGGGCCTTCCCATTCGTCGCTTCTCGTGGCGAGCTCGGATTGGGCCACATCAGGTCGGGGCGGGTCCCACAGACCAATAGCGACGCGGGGCTGGCGGGCGGGGCGGGGCCTCGCCGGCGCCGTCAAGTAGCCGGGGGAACTGCCGGCGCGGCTCGGAGCGGGTGGGCGGCCGAAAGGCCGGAGCCGCGCGGTGCAGCACCTGGAGCGCTGGCTGCGTCTTCCCGCAGCGCTGCCCGCCATGCACCCGCCGCGCCGGGCTGCGCTGGGACTCCTGCCGCTTCTGCTGCTGCTGCTGCTGCCCCCGCCAGCGCCGGGGGCCGCCAACAAGCCGACGCCCTGCCAGCGGTGCCGGGGGCTGGTGGACAAGTTTAACCAGGTGAGCAGGGGCCGGCGGGTCGTCCACCGTGGGCCCTGGGTCCCCCTCACCCTGGATCCGAGGTCACCCCCACCGTGGGCCCGGGGTTCCCCTCCCCCTCGATCAAGAGTCGCTCCGCCGTGGTCCTGGAGTCCCCCTCACCCTGAACTCGGGATCCGCCCCCACGGTGGGCCCGGAGTCGACCCCACTATAGACCGGGGGTCCCCTCACTCTGGGCCCGGCGTCAGGTGGCACCAAGCCCTATGGGCACCATCTCCTTGCAGGGCATGGTGGACACCGCAAAGAAGAACTTTGGCGGCGGGAACACGGCCTGGGAGGAAAAGACGCTGTCCAAGTACGAGTTCAGGTGGGTGCTCCGGGGCACCCCCGGGGTCTCTGCCTGGCCTGTCCTGGGAAGCCGCGACCTGCCTTCGGTGCCTGCGTTAACGTCAGGGACACAGACCAGCCCCCGAGGCACCGGCCACCTGAGTCGCTGCGGCTGCTGCCTAAGGACTAACGGGTGGCTCCTCTCCGGCCTTCCAGCTGCTGCTCTGGTCCCGATAGCTGGTCCCCGCTCAACAGACACTGAAACGGAGCAGCAGCCCCACTCGTGAACCACTCCTGGCTTCCCCTGACAGCGGGGTCCCCTTCCCCTCTCTTCCTGGAGTCCCAGCCCCCCTGGCCCCTGCACCCAGGTTGGCGCATTGGTTCGGGTCCTCCTTCACTGCCTTGCCGTGCTGACCGTGGGCCGTGTGGGCCTGTGTTTCAGCGAGATTCGCCTGCTGGAGATCCTGGAAGGGCTGTGCGAGAGCAGCGACTTCGAGTGCAACCAGATGCTGGAGGCGCAGGAGGAGCACCTGGAGGCCTGGTGGCTCCAGCTGTGAGTGCCGTTGAAACCTCTTAGAAGATACTTTCTATTTTCCAACTTACACTTTGCAGTTACCTCAGGCTTAGAAAGGTACGGGAACAGTATGGAGCTCCCACCTGCCTAGCATCCTGTGTTACTGATTCTCATCCCCAGAACCAGCGATCAAAACTGGGGAATTAATGAGAAGATTCTGTGCACACCTAGACTTCCTGGATCTTACAGTACTCTAGAGCATGTGTTACATTCCACTGCATTTTTGTTATAAAGAAATGTGTCTGGTGGGATTCAGTGATGAATGTTTTCTTAATCCTTAGGAAGAATGAGTATCCCGACTTATTCGAATGGTTTTGTGTGAAAACACTGAAAGTGTGCTGCCTTCCGGGAACCTACGGCCCCGACTGTCTTGGTGCGTTTCCTCTTAGGGAGATCCCATCTCCTGTATCACTTCCCTTCTTCCTCTCGTGATTCTTGGGCATAAAAGCACAGAGGGGACCTGGGGTGCGTCAGCTTTCTGTAGCGTCTATAGCTTTCTGCTTTCTGCTGGACAGCTGCCTCACCCACCCCTCAACACAGCTTGGAGCTGCAGCCTCACCACTAGCCTCATGCTTTAGCTGTGAAACTGTCTTATCCCAGCTGTGCTTTTAGTTCAGAGGTTCACAGGCTCAGGTGGTTCACAGGTGAGTCCACACAACTGAGTCTGTGCTGACTGATCTGTGCAGTTGCTTCTCTCTGCGTGCGCAGAGGTGGCCACACAGTTGCTTCTGTGGCTGCCACTGCAGCCCTGCCCACAGAGCGGCAAAGACCCGTCTGCAGAGAGCCCAGGGCAGTCGGTGTCTATCAGGCTGGGCGAATGGCCTTGAGCCTTGATGGGTGATGCAGGACAGGGTCCTTCTGTGAAGAAGTATGTATTGAAACTGAAGCCACGGTGTACTGCTGATAAAAGCTAATTGCATGATCAAGCTGGATCAGGTAGCAGAAGTTTCAGGTTCAGGACCGCCCCCCACACCCTGTCGGCCTCCTGCCGGCCTCTGCTGCTGTCCCTGGTATGTACTGGGGGCCACAGCCGATGTTCCCACTCTCCCTGCAGTCCCCACGCCTAACCATAAGTGTCCTCATCACCATGTTTCAGCCGAGGCTGCCCAAAGCCACAAAGTGCAGTCACGCGTAACGACCAGGTGTGTTCTGAAAAATGTGTCATTAGGTGACTTTGTCGTTGTACAAACATCACAGAGTGCCCTTCACAAACCTAGATGGTGCTGCCTGCTTCACACCTAGGCTGCCGGGCAGGGCCTGCTGCTCCCAGGCTGCACACCTGCAGGGCACATGAGGGTCCTGAGTACTGTGGGCCACTGTGACACAATGGTAAGAATGTTACCTGAACACACCTAAGTATAGAACAGGTAACGTGTCATATTATGATGTCACTAGGCAGTAGGAGCTTTTCAGCTTTTTGCCATCTTGGGGACAGCCGTGGCATGTGTGGTCCCTTGTTGACCTAAATGTCATCACACAGCATGTGACTATCCAAGGCTGGGAGCCTGTGGCTTGCTCCACTCAATGATCCACCTTCAGCCCTGCAGACCCCAGGAAATCAGTTTCCCTAAACACCCATACCCCAAGCCTGCAGGCTCATGCCTGTCCTCAGAATCCTGCAGTGTTTGGGTTTCATTGTACATTTTGAGGGGTGCAGTGTGTTCTCTCCGTGTGAGAACACCCCACTGGTCACCTCCAGGTAGGCTCTGATCATGGTTTTATGTCCCCCAAAGAGTGCCAGGGCGGGTCCCAGAGGCCCTGCAGCGGGAATGGCCATTGCAGTGGAGACGGCAGCAGACAGGGCGACGGGTCCTGCCGGTGCCATGTGGGGTACCAGGGCGCGCTGTGTGCCGACTGCATGGATGGCTACTTCAGCTCGCTCCGGAACGAGACCCACAGCTTCTGCACAGGTAGGGGCTATGCCTGGGCCGGCCGCGGGGCTGAGGCAGCATGAGAACAGCCCTTGGCTGGAGCTGCCTGTGTAGATGGGAACAGGGGCTTGTTGATCTCTTAACCCCAGATGTCCAGGGAAGCTCAGGGGGCTGAGAAGGGTGAATGAAACGTCAAAGGATAGAGGGGGAGCAAGCTCATCCTGTAACCACCCCAGAAGGGAGAAGCTTCACTTTTCTCTCTAGCTCGAGGTCCACCCTGACCCTGAGTTGTGATGGGCCACGCTGTGCACAGGTCCTGAAGGTGCTGTGTGGACCCTGCACGGGCCTGGGGGCAGCGTCTGTGAGGACCGCCAGGCTTGCCTTTCACAAATCCCGGCAGGCCGTATTTTCCCCCTGGCTAGCACTGACATGTAGGAAGACTCTGGGTGTACTGACGTCCCAGAGGTGAGTGCATGGTTGCCCAGCAGCCCCCTAGGCTATTCTGGGCAGATGGACCTGTGGCTCTCCAGTCAGGACCAGCCTCTCGCATTCTTAAACCCCTCGCCATCTCTGTCTCTCCGACATTGGCACGGCATGGGGCACGCATGGATCCATGGCTGGAACACACACACCCAGCCAGGCTACAGCTCCAGGGTGTGGACAGAGTACGCCTTCTCCAGGTTGTTAAAAATTCCTTGGAGTTCTGGTTTGCTGAGAATTTCAAATTCATGGGCACTGAAAACCTCATGTTGCTTTTTCCCCTTCAATTCCTCACTTCTCAATGAGCCTTGTCCCCAAGCTGGTACCTGAGATGGTGCATGGATGGTTGGTACCCAGGCCCACGTTTCCCTTCCAGCCTGTGACGAGTCCTGCAAGACGTGCTCGGGCCCGACCAATAGAGACTGCTACGAGTGTGAAGTGGGCTGGATGCTGGAGGAGGACGCCTGCGTGGGTGAGGAGGGCCGGGGGTGGTGGAGGAGGACGCCTGCGTGGGCGAGGAGGGCCGGGGGTGGTGGCTCCCCAAGGGCCACTTCTGCCCAGCCTCTACATCCCCCTCCTGTCACGAGTCCTGCAAGTGCTCCCCATCACGGCCCTCCCATCTTTGCACATTGTGGGTCACAGGAAGGACCCTCGAGTAGACACCTTGGCTCCCACACCTGTGATCCCACCACGCAAGGTCAGGAAGGACCGAGGGGCTTCCTTCCTACGTTCTGCAACCTAAACTCTGGACCGGCAGGCATTGGGGCTACAGTGTCCTTGCCGTCGGGTGGCCCTGGGACTGTGGGGCTGTGGTGCTGGCTGCCCTGAATCGGCCAATAGTGTCTGAGAACTCACCCAGTGTGTTCCTGGGAGGGGAGCCTCCAGCGGGGGCCAGCTATGTCCTCCCGTGTGGGTTTCAGAGGACACACAGATGGCGAGTGTCGGGGTGGTCTTGGCTGCACGTACGGTGGCGGAGGCTGGTGGGTCCCAGGGAATGGAGGCAGGGGCAGGGCACGGCTGCCAGTACGTGCAGTGGAAACTGCCCCCCCCACAGACAGCATGCTCAGGGTAGCAGAGAGCTGCCCACGAGCTCCTGCTGTCTGAGGGGTGTGGCAAGCCGACTCCATGCCTAGCAGTGCTCAGCCAGGAGGGGCTGTAGCCTCCTCACACAGGCCTCCAGGTTCTGGGGCAGTGCGGGGCTAGGTGTTCCCCAGCTTTGTGCTGTGCTTCCCCTACCCCATCCCCCGCATGGTGGGCACCAACTGCCTCGGCTGCATGTCTTACCGCCAGCCTGGCTGTGTGCACAGCACTTACAAAGCCAGCCGCCCTGCAGCGCCTCTGAGCCCTGCAGAAGCCAAGGGCTCTGACTCCCCGGGAAGGGGCTGGCACTGACTGTGGCTTTCCCGCAGGCCAGGTGCCGGGCGGGTAGGTGGAGGCTGGGCTGCCCCCTCCCTCTGTGGGCCTGGGTTTTGGTTTCACCCCTCAGCAGCTTCTTGGCCTCAGGCAGATTCAGGGCTCAGCCCCTGGCAGGTTCCACAGCTCTTGGGGAGAGCAGGAAGGACGGTGGGGCGTGAGGTGTGGAGGCTCGAGGCATGAGGCGCTCACCGTCTGATCCTCACATGATGCGCCACCATCCTCACGGGCCCCTCTCCCGGTTGGTGCTGAGTGTCTAAGGACAGGGCCTGGCTGTCACCTCATCCCCTCCCCTGCCATTTGGGGCCTCCGAGGATGGCATTTGAGATAATTCCCACCAGGGGCTGCCCTCCTCTCTGCCCTTCCCCAGCCAGCCCTGGCGGTGATCGGTCCTCCCCTGCTCCCTGGCCAGGCTGTCCTGGGCCACTCACAGCTGTGCTGCTCTGTTCCAGATGTGGATGAGTGCGCGGCTGAGACACCGCCCTGCAGCGCCGCACAGTTTTGTAAGAACGTCAACGGCTCCTACACGTGTGAAGGTGGGCCAAGCGGCGGGTGTGCATGAACTCCGGGCCCCGCTGGGTGCCATCGCTGCTTTTGTAAACGTTCGTTTATGGTTCTGCTTGCTCTGAGAGCACTTAGTGTCATAGGTATTTACTGCAGGGAAATCAGAAACGTCAAGTAAGATGGAAAAAAACAGTTAAAAACCCATGAATTCCATGGAGCCCGCCCTGCTAATGCTTCCCCGGTGTGCGCGGACGGTGATTTTCCACAGCGCCTGGCAGTGGTGTTCTCTGCTCAGCCACACGTTGTGAACGTTTCTGCATGTCCTGTGGTTTCTCATTAATGATTTTGGAGCATGCCATTATTTCATACATTTTTTTGTTTTTTGACGAGTTTCACTCTGTCACCAGTCCAGAGTGCAGTGGTGCAGCCTTGGCTCACTGCAACCTCCTCATCCCTGGTTCAAGCGATTCTTCTGCTTCACCCTCCCGAGTATCTGGGAATACAGGTGCATCACGCCCAGCTGAGTTTTGTATTTTTAGTAGAGATGGGGTTTTACCACGTTGGCCAGGATAGTCTCGATCCCTTGACCTCATGATCCACCCACCTCAGCCTCCCAAAGTGCTGGGATTACAGGCGTGAGCCACTGCGCCTGGACCTATTTCATACTTTTCTAAAACAACGTCTATTGCTGGACGTTTACATCTAACAATTTTTCAGCTGTCAAAAACTGAATACTCTTGAAGGTAAAGCTTTTCACATTCCTTATTATTTTCTTTGGATTAATTTCCAAATCATCAGTTAAGGGAATGTGTCTTCAGGGCCACAGTGCCGATCCGCAGTGTCGGCAGCAGGGAGGAAGCTGCCTCTGCCCCGTGTCTGCGCAGCCCTGGGTGGTTTCCACAGTTGCGAGTGCAGACGGTGGGGCCCTCAGTGCCGCCCGCTGGAAGCCGTGCAGGAGGCTCCGGTGGTTTTTAGTCAGCTCTGGGCAGCCTGACAGACCCATGTCACTGAGCTGGGGGTGGGTTTTGTTTATAGAACCTCTGGTACCTAGTTTCTCCCCAAAGGGTTCCAAGCCGGGGAGTCTGTGCCGTGGCTTTCCGGGAGCTTCCGCCACACGGCAGGATGCAAGTCTGTGCTTTGGCCGTGAGACAGAGACAGGTCGTTATGAAGTCACTTAGCGATGAATGAGGAGAAAACCCAGATCCTCCCTGGTACTGGTGCCCTGCACGTGTGTCGGGGTCTGACACCGGCTCCCTGTTGTCCCCAGCACCGTGTCCCCATGCCTTGCATGTGTGCGGGGTCTGACGCCTGCTTCCTGTTGTAGAGTGTGACTCCAGCTGCGTGGGCTGCACAGGGGAAGGCCCAGGGAACTGTAAAGAGTGCGTCCCTGGCTATGCGAGGGAGCTCGGACAGTGTGCAGGTCAGTGACAGGGTATGTGCTGGACACAGATGGACATTCCCAAGGGACCGCGATGTGAACGGCCCCTGGAGGTGCTGCCCAGGGATGGGAAGCAGCTGAGACCCGCCCTGCAGGCGCCACTTCCCCAGGGTTACTGTGCACTCACCCTGAGGACCACAGGAGACATACAAGCAGTGGGGAGTGCGGGGGTGGGCTCTGCATGGCCGACCCCGGTGTGAATGGTGCTGCTGAACTCGCCTCTCGCCAGGGGCCTTGTTCCCCAGGTCCAGGTCCGGAGCCTCCGCTCTCCCTCCAGCTCCTGGGTGGCACATGCCCTGAAGCTCAAGGCCAGGCCTGCTGTGGTTGTGACCTGCCTGGGTGAGCCTGGGCTTGGCTGGAACCCAGGAGGAGAAAGTGGCTTCCTAGGTGCATGCTGGGCTGCCGGCCTCCCCTGGTCTCTGCATTTTCCACAGTGATGGGCCCAACTTTGAAACGTGAAATTCTGCCCCCATGAAGCCTTTCCTGACCTTTGCTCCCTTCTCTAACGTGACATTTGTCATCGCTGTGCTTTATGTGAATGAATGAATTTCATCATCTGCTGTGAATCTGCTAAGTGCAGTAATTACTAAGATGAAGTCTGAATCTTAGATGTAGATGAGTGCTCACTGGCAGAAAAAGCCTGTGTGAGGAAGAACGAAAACTGCTACAATACTCCAGGGAGCTACGTCTGCGTGTGTCCCGACGGCTTCGAGGAGACGGAAGATGCTTGTGTGCCGCCGGCCGAGGCTGGTGAGTGGCGCAGCTCCCGCTCCACAGCCTGCCCTCCCTGGGGCACGGGGTTTGCATGTAGGCTGGCTGCTTGGTCTGAAATCCACACAGACAGTGGCCTTGGGGTGGTGAGAGTGGGGTTCCCGGGAGACGGGTGCGTGGCACCTCTGTGGGCGCATACTCGTGCAGAGGTACCAGCTTCCTGAGGTTCACAGCACAAACGGAAGTGAAGGTGATGGAAGGGAGAGTCTCTGGAGCTCAGACCTCAGCGGGCGGTGAGCAGGGGAGCAGACGTGGGAAGAGCAGCTGATGAGCTGGAAAAGTCATCTGGGGAAGGCGCCACAGAAACAGGGACAGGCAGGAAGGGGTGGAGGGCAAGCAGGTTCCCCAACTGTGCCTGTCTCCCAGGGCTGCCTCACCAAGAACCAGGGACTTGGGGCTCCAGCAACAGAAAAGCGCCTCTCACAGCTCTGGAGCCAGAAGTCAGAGGCCCAGATGCAAGCAGGCTGCTTCCCTGGGAGGCTGGCGGGCGCGTTTATCTCAGCCTCTGTCCTCGCCTGGGGGCGGCGCCACCTGCTCCCATGTCTTCACATGGGCTCCCTGCGGACGTCTGCAGACCTCCCCTCTTCATAAGGACACTGGTCACTAATGCCTTCACGTCAGCTTGACCATCTGCAAAAGCCGTTTCCAAACACGGCCGCGATCACAGAGTGTCGCCCATGGCAGTCCAGTCCTCATGGAAGTCTGGAATACAGAGGGGAAGGAGCAGCGTGCAGGGAGATACTGGCCAAGAATTTGCCAGAATGAATAGGGCATGACTCGGATTCCAGAAGCCGTTTCCTGAGCAGGACACAAAAGCAATTCCTCATCTAGAAGCATCGTAGTAAACAGAAACCCCAAAACAGGGGAACTGAGGCATCAGCAGAGACAGGCCAGAGGACAAGGCTGCTTGCCACTCTCTCGGTTCCCTCTGCCTGGGGCGGCGGCAGCCCTGTCTCTTGCCCCTCCGCCTTCCCCCCCAGTCCTCTCTTGCCCGTCCCGTCTCCACCCTCAGGCCCCTCTAGTCCCTCCCTTACCCCCTCGGTTCCCTCTTGGTCTGGGGCCGGCCCTGCCTCTTGCCCCTGCCTCCCCCCACCCCCCTTGCCCCTGCTTCCCCCCACCCCCCACCCCTCGCCCCACCCCCCACCGTTGCTCAGGCTCTCCTGCAGGGCTGCAAGGAACCCCTGGCCACTCCCAACTCTGCACCCTCCATGCCCACGCGGTATGGCAGCTCCGAAGTGCTGCATGCCACATCTCTCCACTGTGGGGAACCCGGGGTCTCCGAGCTGCCCTTGGACGGGCCGCTGTGTCCAGGGCCTTGAGCCAGGACTGGCTGGGCAGGCCCTGCAGGTGCCCCTGCTGTTCCGGTAAAGGCCTCGTCCCAGGGCCGTGGTGATGAGCTCTGATGACTGTGCTTGTTTTCTGACAGAAGTCACAGAAGAAGAAAGCCCAACACAGCCGCCCGCCCATGAAGACCTGTAGTGTGCATCGAGCCAGAAGTTATTAACCTGACCTTTAAGTTATTGAGAAGGACGTCCCGTGGGAACGAGGCCTGCGGTGGAGCTGCCTGCTCTCGGTGGTGGGTTCTCACTTGGCCCTTAAACAGCTGCATTTCTTGGTTGTTCTTAAACAGACTTGTCTATTTTGATACCATTGTTTGTAATAAAATTGACCACTGAAGGTAGTCAGGAAGAGAACGGCTGTGATCTGTCTCATTCAGCAGGACGGACTCTTCCCGTGAGTCTGTGCCTGTCCTGCAGAGCCGGGAGGTCCCAGGGCTGCTGGAGTCTGCAGGGGCAGCACAGGTCCTGTCCTGGGCTGGTGGCTCTGCTGTCCCTGAAAAGGGTTCACGTGGCACTTGGGGGAAGAGATGGGGGCCCTGCCTTGGGCAAGAACCTGAAGTGGTGACCAGGTGGCTTCTGGGGTCCAACCTGTGGGCCCCCTTCAGTGATTCCAAGCGTGTACACACAGGGACACTCAGGTCAGGGAAAGGCATCTTTGGGGTCTGCAGTGGAGGATCAGCCAATTGCAAACCCCAGGGCTTGTCCCTTCCTTACCTGGGAATGAAGAGACCCCAAAAAGAAAGCTGGCTGCAGGCTCTGGGGGCTCCATTCTGAGGGACGACCCCTCCCTGGGCTCCTCAGGGCTCCCACGCTGGCTGGGGGTGAGAGGCTGCAGGCTCTGGGGGCTCCATTCTGAGGGACGCCCCCTCCCTGGGCTCCTCAGGGCTCCCAAGCTGGCTGGGGGTGAGAGTCTGCTGGCTCTGGGGGCTCCATTCTGAGGGACGCCCCTTCCCTGGGCTCCTCAGGGCTCCCAAGCTGGCTGGGGGTGAGAGGCTGCAGGCTCTGGGGGCTCCATTCTGAGGGACACCCCCTCCCTGGGCTCCTCAGAGCTCCCAAGCTGGGACGGACTCTTGGGGTGAGAGGCTGCAGGCTCTGGGGGCTCCATTCTGAGGTCCACGCCTCCTCCCTGGGCTCCTCATAGCTCCCAAGTCCCACTTGGGCTGGTCTCCCCCACCCACTCCTCCTCGGTCACACTGCCCCTCCTATCCATGCCAATGTCCCCAGGGGGCAGGTGGCTGTCCATCCTGCTCCTGCCCTGGCCTCCTGTCCCAGGCCATGCACTGCCCTGACACTAGTGACCCCCATGTCCACGCTGTTCCGTATCCATGAACCCACCTCAGTGCACCCATGCTCCCTAGTTCTGGGTGGCCCCTCTTACCTGGAAATGGGAACACAGCCCCTGCAGGAAGACTCTGCCCTGTGCTCCCTGGTGGGCAGGCTGAGCGGTGCCCGGCCCTGCGTCTCAGCTCTGGCTCTTCCTGGGTCCGTTGCACTCAGCAGCCTTGCTGCATCTCCCCTTCTCCCTCTAACCCTAGGCCAGGATGCCCCAAATCCCTAGAGGGGGCACAGCTCGCTGCTCTCGTCCACTTGAGAGCTCTCGGGGAGTCTCTGCTCCATGTGCCATTGGGACCACCTAGAGATGGGGTCCTGACTACCGGCGGAGGGCAGAGGCCAGAGGGGCGGGGGTGGGGTGGGCGCTCTGGGAGCTCAGAAAGTGGGGTCAGCATGGCGGTGAGCCCAAGGGGATGGCCGTGGAAAGAAGTAGGGGGGCACCAGCTGTGTCCCTGGGGGGCTGAGCACCTGAGTCTCCAGTGGGAGGGTGGAACTCCCAAGGGTGGGTGGGAACTAGGCAACCCCAGCAGGAAGCCCCAAGGGACAGGCCCTGTCCCTGGGGAGTGCCTTGGGGAGGTGGTGAGCCTGGGTGAGGAGGAGAGGGCACAGCCAGTGAGGAGGACGCCCCAGGGGAGAGGCGGAGCCCAGCAGGGGCTGGCCCAGGGCCACTTTGTGCTCGCCCACAATGGCGGACAGAGGTGGTACAGGCGCCTCCTACATCGGGCACGTCCCTGCGCGGCTCTGCCCTGTGGAGCAGCCGTCTCAGGGTCTGGGACCGCCGTCCCCCTCCAGCAGGAGCCCCTAGGAGCCTAGTCCTCCCAGCTGCAAGGATGCCCCTCGCTGGGGCGTCGAGGGCGGGAGGCGTAGAGAGCGGCCCGCGGTTCTGCACGCTGGGATCAGGACCCCAGTCTGAGCCTCCACCCTGACGCGGAACCACAGCGACCCCCGGGCGCGCAGCAGGGGCGACCGCAGCCTCCACTTTGTCGCCAGTGAACACGAGGGAGTCCCTAGCTGGGGATCGGGGCCAGGCCAGGCGGGGTCCCCCTGGGACACGGGGGCTGGTGGGGGCGGTTGGGCGGGAATGAGGGAAGACCCCGCGGGTAGGGACGGGGCGAGGGCGCAGGCAGAGTCCTTGGGACCGCGGGGCTGGGGTCCACCTCCCTGGGTGCTCGAGGGGCGCCGGCGGGGGTGGGGCTGGGACCAGACGCGCCGCCTCCCGGAGGAACCCTGGCCTGCCTCTCCCGGTGCGGCGCCGCCAGCTCCCGCCCGACTCAGCGGACCCCGCCTCGGACGGCATCTCCTGCCTGGGCTCAGCAGGTGGGCGGCGGGGCCGCGCGAGCTACCGCCCCTCGGGGCCTCTGGGCCTGGGCCGGGGACCCGGGCGCGCGCGACCGGCAGGTGGCGCTGTGGGACCGCCCTGCCTGGCCCGGCTCCTGGGACACGGCAGGGCCCCTGCCCGCTGCACCTGCCCCGTCACACCTGGGCGCTGCCGGGGCCTCTTCTACGGGAACTTGGAGGAGGGAGGTTGGGGTGAACTGCGGGCCGCCGCTGTCCTTCTGGGCCCAGGTAGGGACTCTGCCATGGCCCTGGGGGAGACCCACTCTCTGGTCTGCAGGGCTGCGAGGGCTCCCACCTTGGTTCCCAGACTCCAGCAGCTTGGTTTGGTGATACGGTGCATACGCGGGTCCTGGAGCTGGCTTCCATTCCCACAGGGCACACCAGGCTAGAAGCTTCTAGAAGTGCCCCTTGATCAAGCCCACCCCTTCCCTGGCTTTGCTGTAAACCCGCCCCTTGGTCGGACGGGACCCTGCAGGATGAGACGTTCTGCGAGCTAGCGGTTCTCAACAGGCAGCCATTGTGTCCCCCTGGGGACATGGGACCACCTCTGGAGGCACTGTGGCTTGTCACGACTTGGTGAGGAGGGCTCCTGCCAGGGCACAGGACACCCTGCCACAGAGGACGGCCCCCATCAGAGGACGAGCCAGCTCCCGCTGTCACCAAGGTGGACAGATGCTCCTGGTAGACCCAGACAGCGGCCTGGACCTCAGCTGAGCGTGTTAGATAGGGAGGCGGCTGTGGTGTGAACGTGGGTTTGCTCTGGGAACACGAATCATGGGGTGGGGGCCACGCAGGCCGGGACCCCCTGTGCCTGCTGCGTCCTGCTGTCCTGGATGTACCTCATCCCCCTGAAGATGACAGTTGCCTGCTTAGCCTCACGATGGGGCTGGTCTGAGAGCCGGTCCCAACAGGCAGATTGGAGACACAGCCACTTGGCATCCGTGGCCAGGCCGTGCATCTCCACAGGTACCCAGAACCATGCCAGGAGTCCTCCATGCAGGCACATGATACCCACTGCGGTTGGCATGGCCCTCTCTGAACCTGCGTGTGTGGAGGGTCTTCCACGGGCACTTGACCTTAACCCCCCCTTTACTGCCCGCACCTGCAGTCTGCAGGGTCAGGTCGTATGTAGCAGCCAGGACGCTGGAGCTGGGCTTGGGCGCACAGTGGAGCTGCTCCTGCTGTGCCCGTTCAGAGCCATCCTTTCATGTCCCCCAGGATTGGGTTGGAGCAGAGTCCCCAGATGTGGAACATACTGTTCCAGCTCCCAGAAGCCTTCCCGGTGCTGTGAGTCCTCGAAGGGGCTGCAAGGGGCAGCCACTTATCTGTCCTGTGCCTTGGAGGGGATTCTCTCACTCAGGAGGGTCCAGGTTGCTCACCACATCTTGCTCATCTGGTCTCATTAGCACAGGGCCATCGGTAGAGGGGGCCAGTGTGACATTCTGGGGACATTCAGCTGCTGTCGGTCTCTGGATTATTGTGAGAGGGCAGGAGGTTACCACAGCCCTGGGGAGGAACTGGGTAGGTTTCCTGTTTGCATTCCAAGGGAGTGTGTCGGATCTTCCTTCCAGACGGGGGATGGAGGAGAATGCTTGCCCAGCAGTGGCCTCGCTGCACATCTGGGGCTGGGGAGCCCTCTCTAGCAAGGGCACCATATCTAGCTGGGTTCTTTGCAACAGTCCACTGTCCTCCCAGACTCACCCACTTGCCTTTGGCAATGGTCAGATTGGTGGATTCAAAGGCGATCCTTGGCCGGGCATGGTGGCTGACGCTACTGTAATCCCAGCACTTTGGGAGGCCAAGGTAGGTGGGTCACCTGAGGTCAGGAGATCAAGACCAGGAAGATGGCAAAACCCCGTCTCTACTAAAATATGAACATTAGCCAGGCTTGGTGGCAGGTGCCTGTAATCCCAGCTACTCAGGAGGCTGAGGCAGGAGAATCGCTGGGACCCGAGAGGCAGAGGCTGCAGTGAGCCGAGATTGCTCCATTGCACTCCAGACTGGGCAACAGAGTGAGACTCTGTCTCACAAAAAAAGGAGTTCCTTGTGCCCTTTAGGTCTTTAGATGTGTCCCTAATGTCCCCCAGTTTTGATTTACTGTTTTGGGTGGGGACGGCTGCAGAGATTTGCACTGGACTTACCCACTGTGACGGCCAAGGAAACGGTGTCTACCATCAGGAATGCCTGCTCTGTCTGTCCTGCGACAGGCGAAATGACCCCTGGGCGAATGCAGACTACAGGCTGGTGGATCAGACCTCGCCAGAATTCCACCGCTTCCCTGGCTCCTTCCTGGCCCCTCGCTCTCATGGGAGCCCTGAGGACGCTTCACGTTTTCAAATGCCAGCATCGCCCAAACCGCGTCCAGCACTTCTCAAGATGTGTGCGTATTTCCCTTGCTCCGTGTCCAGTCACCGAGGTCAGCGGCAGAGTCATCGTGGTGTGGATTTGCCGCGGTGCTGCACATCTTCCTCTTGCAGACTCAGCCTTCACTTTAGGGAGTGTTCTGTGGGTTGGAAACCCAGTCAGCTCTAGAAACTGGGCAGAGCCGTGACTTCTTTGTTTTTATTTATTTATTTTTGAGACAGCGTCTCTCTGTGTCACCCAGGCTAAAGTGCAGTGGTGAAATCTTGTCTCACTGCAACCGCTGCCCCTCGGGTTCAAGCGATTCCCCTGCCTCAGCCTGTGGAGTAGCTGGGACTACAGGCACGTGCCATCACACCTGGCTAATTTTCTGTATTTTTGGTAGAGATGGGGTTTCACTGTATTAGCCAGGATGGTCTCAGTCTCCTGACCTCACAGTCCGCCTGACTTGTCCTCCCAAAGTGCTGAGATTACAGGCTCGAGTCTCTGAGCCCGGCCATGACTTTTTATTGGAGCAAGTGCCCTTGGCCTCCCCATCACACAGCCCTGATTTCTTCTGCTCCAACAAGCTGGGCAGCCTCTCCCAGGAACTCGGTGTTCTATCAGCTACCTCCATTCCCCATGCAGCTCTGGTCCTTGGCCCCACTCCAGCCTGTAACTCGTTAGAGAGCTGCCTCCAGCGTTGGACAAGCGCTTCCGCCTGCCATCACCCCCATCCCTGTCAGCCAGTCCAGGGCTGTGACCGTCCTCCGATGTCTGTTCCAAATGACGGCCGGCATCCGTGGTGTCACAGGACTTTCGGTCCCCGTCTGCCATGGCTGTTCTGACATTCACCCCTCCTCACGGTGTCTCTCACTCTGGAAGCCTCTGGGCGGTGAAGCAGTGCAGCGCACTACGCTGTCTCCCGGGGTCCTCGTCCTCAGAAAAGGACCCACAGCCCTCGAGCTTATCCAGCCTGCCACGGCTGTGGGTCCCGGGCTCCTTCGGGCTGTGGCCCCTCTGTCAGCCAGTGGCCCAGCACGCCCCCACCAGGATACACTGCAACTTGTACCGGGAGTGTCTCAGCAGGTCCTGGGGAGCCGGGGCAGGGGCTGGCCCCTCTCACAGAGGAGGCCCGGTTTGGAGAGGTCCTGTTATGCCTGTTTCTTCCCAGCAGACGTGGGAGCCGGCCTCTCTGACCACAGCATCTGTGCATGTCTTCCTGGCCTCTCCATGCAGCCTTCCACTTTTCTGGAGCTTCATGGGCGGAACCAGCAGCCCCCCAGGACACCATTCTCAAGGTTGTGCCCCCCAGACTCTCCCACCCCGAGAGTGCGGCCCTCCCCCTCACCGTCTGCCGCCAGTGGCAGCGTGATGGTGGCACCCGCTGGACAGAGCAAGTGCCTGGCCTGCACACCTCCCTGGTGCTGCCTGTCTGTGGCTGGCTCTGAAGCGGCGGACGGCGCCTCAGCCATGTCCTGGGCTGACCCCGGAGCTGTGTGAGGCGAAGCACCCTGAGCCTTCTCCCTCGTGCTGAGCTGGGAGGAGGGGGCTGGGCCTTTGGCCCCCACAGGGCTACTCACTGGGAAGCGGTGACCTTGGGTGGGGGGGCCTCCTTAGCCTACCCCCACTGATCCCCCAATGCTCCCTCAGCCCCCCTGATCCTCAGAGCCTGGGCCCTGTCCCTTTTCAGGTTCCCTGGCCCCCGAAGGCCTGGGGCTGGAACCCTGCCTGCCACCTGGGACAGGTGGTCATCAGTGGAGCAATCTGGGTGGGGGGGCCCTGCCGTCCTCCCCATATGCCCAAGGCCAGCACCCGGATGTGGACTGAGCCTGTGCCAGGTGACCCCAGGGGTTGGGGGCAGAAGGGCCCGGGGCCTGTGGGGAAGTCCGGGGTGGTGTCAGGGCCCAGAAAGGCTTACTGTGGTGTGGCGGGTGGGGGCCACTGGCTCTCAGGCCATACACTCCCCTCCCCCAGCTCCCTGGGGCTGGGGTCTTCCCAACCCCAAGCCAGCTGCTCCCAGGCCCCAACCCATGAGGGGCAAGGGGCCTGGCCTGAGGGGGCTGCAGGGCACCCCCCTCTACAGAGACACCCTGCGCCCACTCCTGGTGGGAATCTTCTGTAGATACCTTTCCTAACTGGCGAGCAGGGTCCGCTCTCCCCCAAGCCTGGCCTCTGGGACGATCCCCCCACTCCACCCCCAAGCCAGGGAGGGGTACCCGGCCCCTCACCCCTCCAACAGCAGCCCAGGGCCAGCGTCCTGCGCCCACCCATCCCCCGCCTGCCACCACCGGGCTCTCCGGGCCATAGGGCGGCTGCCACTCGAAGGTTGCCCGCGGGCCTCAGCGTCGCAGCTCCGGGCGGGGGCTGGTGGCCGGTGGTCCCGGCCAATGGGGGGTGGGGGGCGGGCCCGGCCCCCTCCTGCCTCTGCCCGGCGCCACGTCCTCGTCCGCGCGCTGCAGAGGAAGGGGCCGCGCCGCCGCCCCAGCCCCGACCCCGCCCAGCGCAGATCGGGTCCGGAAGAACCCGGCGGGCGGCGGGGCGCGGGGGGCGGTGAGGCTCCGCGGGCGGGAAGCGCGGGGCGCGGCCTTGCCGGGAAGGGGGCGGCGCCGGAAGCGTCGGCCGGGCTTTCCCCGGCGGGAGGGGGCGGGGAGAAGATGGGGTGCGACGGGGAGGTGGGGGGGACGCCATGGCGGGGCCGGGGGTGCGGCGAAGAGCGAGGCTGGGGCCCAGGCGGGCGGGGGGACTGGAACTGGGGGACGAGGGTCCGGGAAGGACCAGGCGTTGGGGGCGGAGGGGACGGTGGGGGTCTGGGAGGAGCAGCGGTGGGGGCGAGGTGTGGGAATTGGGGGGTTGTGGGGCCTGGGGTGAGCAGGGGTGGGGGGTGTGGGCCTGGGGTGAGCAGGGGTCGGGGGTGTGGGCCTGGGGTGAGCAGGGGTGG
>CAUYOR010080958.1:0-31124 GCA_963573925.1 Callimico goeldii | reverse complement strand
TTGTATCTTTAGTAGAGACGGGGTTTCACTATTTTGACCAGAATGGTCTCGATCTCATGACCTCGTGATCCACCCGCCTCGGCCTCCCAAAGTGCTGGGATTACAGGCTTGAGCCACCGCGCCCGGCCTATTTATTTTATTTTTTTAATTGAGAAAGGGTCTCGCTCTGTCGCCAAGACTGGAGTGCTGTGGTGCAATTCCAGCTCACGGCAACCTCAACCTCCCAGGCTCAATGAATCCATCCGCCTCAGCCTCCTGAGTATCTGAGACTACAAACACGAGCCACCATGCCCGGCTCCATTTTTTGTAGAGATGGGGTCTTGCCATATTGCCCAAGCTGGTCTGAAACTCTTGAGCTCAAGCAATCCATCCTCCTTGGCCTCCCAAAATTCTGAGATTACAGGTGTGAGCCACCGCATTTGGCCCCCATCTGAATTCTTAAACTGCAGCTGAAGGAATCAAAACTAGATGGAAAGAACTTTTTGATCCAGAATCTAAGCCTTAAAAAGCAGCTGTGCATTCATCAGTTTAACTATTTCAAAAATGCTTATCCTGAAAATATGAAGAGAAAAATAATTCAGGATGTAAATGTATACATACAAAATGATCCATATACATATATATATATATATATACATACACACACGTGCACATATGTGTACAGAAAATACTGGAAGGAAACACAACTGAATGCTTCTGAAGTTATCTCAGGATGGTGTTTTCTTTCTTTTTTTTTTTAGACAGAGTCTTGCTCTATAGCACAGGCTGGAATGCACTGGCGAGATCTTGACTCACTGCAACCTCTGCCTCCCCAGGTTCAAATGATTCTCCCACCTCAGACTTCTGAGTAGCTGGGATTACAGGCACACACCACCACGCTCAGCTATTTTTTGCACATGTAGTAGAAACAGGGTTTCACCATGCTATCCAGTTTGGTATTGAAACCGTGACCTCAAGTGATGCACTGGCCTCGGCTGCCCAAAGCGCTGGGCTGACTTGAACCACCACACCCGGCCTTCAGGATAGTGTTTTTATGAGGGGATTTTTATGTTTTCTTCATTTTCCAAGTTTCCTGTATCAAGTGTGCATTATTTCTATTACTAATGAAAAGTAATTTTTTTAAGAGATGTGGGTCTCACTGTTGCCCAGACTGGAGTGCAGTAGCACAATCATAGCTCATTGTAACCTCAAACTCCTAGGCTCAAGCGATCCTCCTGCCTCAGATTCCCAAGCAGCTGGGACTACTGGCATGTGCCACCATGCCTGACTAATTAAAAAAAAATTGTATAGTCGGACCTGGTGGCTCACACCTAAAATCCCAGCACTTTGGAAGGCTGAGGCAGGGGCATCACTTGAACTCAGAATTCAAGACCATCCTGGGAAACATAGGGAGGCACCATCTCTACTAATAATTTAAAAAATTAGCACAGCATGGTAGCACATACATGTAGTCCCAGCTACTAGGGAGACTGAGATGGGAGGATTGCTTGAGTCTGGAAGGTTGAGGCTGCAGTGAACTGTGATTGCACGACTGTACTCCAGCCTGGGCAACAGAATGAGACTCTGTCCTTAAAAAAAATTGTTTTTTTTAAGAGATGGGGGTCTCTCTATGTTGCCCAAGCTATTCTTAAACTCCTGGGCTCAAGTGATCCTCTTGCCTTGGCTTCCCAAAGTACTGACATTACAGGCATGAGCCACCACACCCAATCAAAAAGTAATTTTTTGGAGGAAAAAAACCCCAATTTTTACATATTGCTA
Source organism: Callimico goeldii (assembly GCA_963573925.1). Lineage (NCBI taxonomy): Eukaryota > Metazoa > Chordata > Mammalia > Primates > Cebidae > Callimico > Callimico goeldii. The sequence continues at coordinate 29,366 of CAUYOR010080958.1, read as the reverse complement.
CTGTTTACATAGGGGCCATTTAATCAAATTTTTTCACCTGAAATATATGAAAAATAGGGTCCCAGGAGCATCAGAATAAGAACGTATGCTCAGGGCAGCCAATATACTCAGTGATCAAGAACAGCACTAGAATGTGTACATTGATTGTCTGGGGACTTGTTAAGGTGTAGACTCTGACTCGAAAGGTCTAGGACGAGGCCTGAGATTTTGCATTTCTTCTTCTTCTTCATTTTTTTTTTTTTTTTTTTTGAGATGGAGTTTCACTCTTGTTGCCCAGGCTGGAGTGCAATGGCACCATCTTGGCTCATCACAACCTCCACCTCCCAGGTTCAAGCAATTCTCCTGCCGCAGCTTCTGGAGTATCTGGGATTACACATGTGTGCCATCACACCTGGCTAATTTTTGTATTTTTAGTAGAGACGGGATCTCTCAATGTTCTCAATGTCAGACTGGTCTCGAACTCCTGACCTCAGGTGATCCGCCTGACTCAGCCTCCCAAAGTACTGGGATTACAGGCATGAGCCAACACGCCCAGCTGAGATTTTGCATCTCTGACAAGCTCCAGATGCTGCTAGTCCCTGGATCATACAGCAGTAGCAGGGCAGGGAGTCAAAGGGCTTGTGTTAGAATCTCATCTCTAAAACTGATCAGCTGTGATTTCAGGTCCCTTACCTCTCTGCATCCATTTCCTCATCTGTAAATCAGGGATGTTAGTTTCTATCTTGTGGGATGGTTACAAAGACAAAACAAGATGATATCTGTAGAGCATTCCGCATAATGCCAGGTTCACGTGAATATTCCGTAAATGTTAGACATTTTTCACAAACCCCGTACCTGGGCTCCAAGTTACACCATCCTTACTCTTCCTCAATATCCACCAGCCTTACTGGAATCTATCAATGCCTCTCTTATTCCAACTGCCCCAAGCACAGTCCCCACTTACCACATGTAGATGTAAATATTGTCTAAGGGGCCTCTGTTTGCAAGAAGGACTGGGCAAATACTAGGTCTTTCTTTACCGGAGAAATTTACTCTGCACTTTTTTTTTTTTAGGAATCGCTGGTTGAAATGTTAGCTTGGGGGCTGAGAACTAAAAAGTATGTTCCTGAACCCACCAAAACAATCTGCTGTGAAAATGTGTTTTAAAAATTAGTGCAAAGAAACTTGGAGGAAGAAACGAATAAACTTTTTGTTTGTTTCACAGATATGTTTCCTCTTCCACAGAAGGAAGGAGGGAGAAAGCGGAGAGGACAGAGAATGGGGGGACATAAGGAAGACCCTAGAGAAAGGCAACAGCCATTTACAAACTTTCTGCTCATTATGTCTTTTGTCCAAGATCTGACTGTTTGGGGAATAGAGTTTTCCTGAGCAAATGTTAATTGTCTCACTTGCTCAGGTAAATCTTAACAAGGAGGAAGAAGCAAATTAGATTGAATCAAATAAAAGTTCACCTGAGTTTTGGTCCCCATCCCCCACTCCCCCGCCCCGCAACACATTTTTTTCCACTAGTGGAGGAGGATGGATGGAGACGGGAAGGTGGGCTCTGCCTTCTGATGATGACTGGAACATGCCCACCTATGCAGGTACTGTGGCTCAAGCCCAGCGTTTTCCTACAGGATGACTGTCTCAGTGCCAATTGCATGGCTTAATTACACAATCAGGTTGTCAGCTGTCAGTCAGAGCCTTGACTGAAGGGTGATTATGGCTGAGATGGAGACAAGGAGGAGCAAGATGATTTTAAAGATTTCTGGGGCTTTGCTTGGATTTTCTGAAGGTGCAGCTCGGTGCTGGCCTTCCTTGCTCTGCGGTCCACCTGCCACAGTCTGGCTTCATGAAGGTCCTTCTCAGGCTATAGTTTGTTTTGTTCCCAAGAGTGGCATCAGGGACACCTGAATTCTTTCCACAATACTCTCCTTCATGAACAATGCATTTAGGTACCCCCAACTAGATGTACAAAGATTACAAATGTCAGGGACCCATAAACGTATGATGATGGCAGCATCCAAAGGCACTGTATAGTTTACAGAGCATTCCATCTCACCTCCAACATGACTTTATTTGATTCTTAGTGCAGCCTGTGACGTATGGCTTGTGTGTGTGTGTGTGTGTGTGTGTGTGTGTGTGTGTGTGTGTGTGTGTGTGTGTGAAAGAGAGAGAGAGAGAGACAGAGTAAGACTCTATAACCGAGGTTAGAGTGCAGTAGCACAATCTTGGCTCACTGCAACCTCTGCCTCCTGGGTTCAAGTGATTCTCCTGTCTCAACCTCCCGACTAGATGAAATTACAGGTGTGCACCACCATGCCCGGCTAATTTTTTATATTTTTATTTATTTATTTTTATTTTTTTTTATTTTTTTTAAGGAGAGAAAGAGAGGAAGAAGAAAAAAAAAAGAGGGAGAGAGAACAGGAATATTACTTCATTCTAAAAATGGGTATTAATAATGACTGATCTATATTTTGTGTGTTTAAAGTGAACAATGTATATTTTGTGTATTTAACATGGAGAGCTCTATAATTATTTATTGTGTTTACTTGTTCTGGATCTAAGTTCAAGTCCTGGTTATCCTTATTAATTTTCTGTCTCATTTAGTCTAAATCTTGTTATGGATCTTGTGTATCTGAGTGTTAAGATCTCTTATTGTTGCATTGATCCTTTTACCACTGTATCTTTGTTGCTTTGAAATCTATTTTATCAAATATGCAACTCCTACTTTTTGTTTATTTATTTTTGCTCTCTGTTTGGTTGGTAAATTTTTCTCCATCCCTTTGTTTTGAGTCTTTGTGTATCTTTAGATATACCGTTAGGTTTTAGCTGTATCTTTTGACTGGGGAATTTAGTTGATTTAAATTTAGGGTTTCTGCCATTTGATGTTAACTGGCTATTTTATCCATTTGCTGGTGTAAATTCTTTTTTATGTTGGGGTATCAGCTTATTTTTATGGACAAGTAGGTTTTAACCTCTACCCTAAATAACTCAATTCCTCTTCACCCCATTACCTAGTTCCCTTTAAGGAGCAGAGGCGAATTCTGAGGCAGTGCTCTAGCCTACCTTCCGAACCTTTTCCATGTCAGGCCATGCACAGAAACTAACATCTGTATGGCACATGCACATTAACTGAAGAGCTTTCTCACGGCCAGAAATGATCTGTCCAGGAGGACAGCCACCTCTAGGCTGAGGGGATCATTTATTTCAACATATATGTAATCCATCTGTGGCCCCTCTGTTGGGAAGCTATGTTAGCCAACATTTTATGCGGTTATCTAGTAACACAAGAGGATGTCTCCCTTCTAATCCAATGTTCAGTAGCTGGAACAAAAGACTATAAGTCATTAATTGCCTGAAGGGCTGGACGAGGCAGCTCACGCCTGTAATCCCAGCACTTTGGGAGGCCAAGGCAGGAGGATCACTTGAGACCAGGAGTTCTGGATGGGCCTGGGCAACACAGTGAGACTGTGTCTCTACGATGGGAAGATAACCCTAAGTGTGGAAGGCCAGGCCTCTGTAAGCTGAGACTGCACCACTGACTCCAGTCTGGGCAGCAAAGCAAGATCCTGTCTCAAACAAACACATCCGGAAGCATCACCTGGGAATCCAAGATGCCATTCCTCTGAGGATCTACAGTTCATAACCATCAATCCTCTGAGACCTATCAGAGAAAACAGATGCTGAAATCCTTATTTCTATCCCATGTATAGTTGTCTTGTCCTCCTGCCAGTCTCTAACCCCAGGGAGTGGCCAGTCAACAGTTCAACATGAAGGAACCTACTGTGAATTAAATTAAATGTAAGGGAGAAGTACCCGAAACAGCTGGTCTGAGCCGAGGCGGTAGAAGAGCACTGATGAGTGTGTATAGGAACAGTTAACTGCTTAAAATGAACCCTGACTATATGATCGGCTACTACTTGACTAAAAATGTCCCAAGGCCACTTCTAGCTCTCTAATATCAAGATTTCCCAACAGAAAAATAATTATGATAAAGTATTTCACTTAAATAACCTTAGATACATCTGTACGACCACAGTGGAAGGGAAGTTTGGAGTAGGCAGACAAAGAGCTTGAAGTATTATCTTACACATTACTGCTCCCACAATTAAAAAGTTAAATTTGTGTTCTTCCCTGAAGAAACCCGATAATACAAACATATCTTTGTACGAGGCTATTAACTGCTGCATTATTTGTAACTACAAATATTGGAAACAACCTGAATGCCCACACATAGGAGACTGGTTGAATTCACTGTGGCACATCCACAAATGGAGTACTAGAAGCTGTTTAAAAAAAAAAAAAAAAAAAAGAATAATGAAAATTCCTACAAACAGGGAGTGACATCCAGCATATACTGCCAAATGAAAAAAACCAAGTCCAAAAGAGTATCTATGGTTTGCTATCTTTTGTGCGGGGGAGGGGGGGGGAGAGGGGGGGAAGAAAATAAGAAAATACCCATCTGCTTTTCTTTACAAAAAGAAACACAGGAATCAATCAGAAATTAATGAAATTGGTTGTCTACAGGGGGTGGGTAGGAATGAGTGGCAGGTACTAGTCACCTGCTTAGTACAGCTTTTTGGATAGTTTTAACTTTGGGAACCATGACAATGTTTTATATACTCAAAAAGCAAATTAAAATTAATAAGGATGAAATTTTAAAAATCTAAAATGGAAACTAAACACAAATGAACAAACTTTATGTCAAATAAGTGTATTAAAATGGAGATAAAAACTAACCCAAATAAATTTTTGAACATGGTACTTTATATGCTGTTAGTATACAGGCAAAAAGAACTGTTAACAAATTTGACCTCTAGTTAAAAGGGGGTTTCTTTACAATGGTATGGATTAGCAATTCTGGAACTATCTTCTCCGATTACAGAACTGAGCAAATGAGTACCCGCTCATTGTAGATAATGGGCACTAGATTTTCACTGTTAAAGAAAGGTGTTACAAATACGGAAGGGGGCAAGACTAGGCCCATGTTGTTGAATGAAATTGTAGTTATCAATATAAAATCATGGTGATAAACACACAAATACACACAGACATAAAACAGATGTAGATATGTTTATTTATACTGATTCACTCTTCCATGCTGAGAGATCTTAGTTAATAAATATTATTCCCAGTCAAAAAGAATGAGGGCTACTTGGAGAAATGTCTAATTCCAAGGCTGGAACAGGCTAAGTACAAGATGAGCCTGGAACATCTTGTGCCAGAAAGAAAGGAAGGGCTCAAATAATAAGCTAATTTGAGCCTCAAAATAAATAATGCTAAGAGTGCCACAGAATTAAAAAAAAACCCTATGAGTTCTTATTAAGTAAGCAAATTAATATTAAGTGAGGGAGAAAGTTCTTACTTATAGAATATCAACTAACATGTAGAAAAATTATGAGTCAGAAAATTACCAGCTCGCAATCATCCTACTAATAACTAATTCAGGCAAAAACCATCAATGAATGTGAAACTATTGGGTAAAACTTTGGTAAGAAACAATGTATATATATAATCTAAAAATATTTCCCACAAATTACTTCTTAACAACAAAGGAGAAAATAGTAACTTTATAGCTAGCTGATTAACCTACCAAACATTGCCTTCATAAAGTAATCAAAGTTAGTATTACCAAAAACAAGACAAACCAAGACTTGATACGTATGATGCCTGAGAAGACACAACATTTCTTCCGTGGTATTCCTACAAAAAATGCATTGCCTGAATCTAATCATTAAGAAACCTCAGAAAACTCAAATTGAAGAACATTTTATAAAATAACTAAAATGAACTCTTCAAAAATACTAAGATATTATGATGTTGGCTATGGGTTTAGAATAGGGGGAAAAAAAAAAGCCAAGACATGAAAAAGAAAGAAAAGCTGAGGAACTATTGGAGATTAAAGAAAACTACAAAATTATGACAACTAAACATAACACATGATCCTGGATTAGATCCAGGGTGGTTGGGTAGGACAACAGAAAGGAGTAACAGCTGTGAAGGACACTGCTGGGACAACTGAGGAAATCTGAGCAGAGAATGTGCATTAGGTAACAGCATTCTATCACTATCGAATGTCCTGATTTGACCAATATTCTGTGCTTATTGAAAAGAAAGACCTGTTCTTGGGGAAAAAACAAAACTATGGATAAAGAAGTGTTATATCTGTAAATTAATCAGGGGAAATATATAAACAGAGGTACATATATAAATGATAAAATAAATTAGGCAAAACGTGAGTGACTGGCAAATCTAAGTATTCAGAAGTTCCTTGTACTATTCTTAGCAGTGTTTCTCCAAGTGTAAAATTATATCAAAATCAAATGTCTTTTTAAATTTTGAGTGTTAAAATTTGAGAGTAAGTAAATCTGTGTTCTTTACTTCCATTTAAAAACATACTTTTTAAAAACTAAAACACAAGGGAAAAGGTTAAATTACCACAAAGAATCCTATAAACCTGACACTAACTTCCCTTCATTAATGAACGATGAACTAGTCCAATAAAAGTATATTAACGCATTGACTGCAGAAGTCTCAATGACCTTACAACTGTGTTTCTTTCACAGTTATACACCTATCCAAAGCCTGGCATGTGATCTGGCTTTCCAAGTAAGGTCGAACCCCTTGGGCTTGCCTATTTTCTCTGCTGACTCTGATTATAGCAAGAACGTTTTGTTCTGTTCATCAGAGAAGGTAAATCTGAATATAAATTTTTATTCAAATAGATTAATGTAAAATTTCACCTCAGTGATTTAACTCTGAGTAACTAATAAGATGCATTTCTGATAGGGCAAAATGCCCTTAAAACTGGATTACAAATGACATACATTTAAAAATGGACACCAAACTAAACATGGAAGACAAATTCTCACTTAGCTCCTCTCTCACCTAAGACCCACTTAAATGAAATAAAGGAAAAAAACAGATACAAACCCACAAAGATAAAGAGAACATGTGAGGTAACCAAAGCAGACGAAAGATTTCAACAGGTTTTTGGAAGTGAGAAAGAAGTCGGGGAGCAATAACAATCTCAGCGGTGCAGAGGAAGCTATGGCCTAAGCGTCAGCCAGGAAGAACGCAGATGGGAGTAGCTCTGGGTACAGGGACACAGCAGACACCAGGTAAGGACAGGACTGAACACAAGGAGGCTAGGGGTTCTAAGAGCAACTGAGTCGTGGAAATTCTTCAACCTAATCTCAGATCATCAGTGGCCAGATGCACACCCCGAAGAGGGAAGACCGAAAAACTCAATGGTACCAGAAAAAATTCTCAGCACAGATGTGAGTGTCTTCCTCCAGTAAAGAAGGTGGCTTGCTCCCCATCTCATAGTGAAGCATACTGTGGACAAGCCCCACACAATCACAAAGCTTTTTACATGAAAAAGTTCGCTCTTATATGAAAAGATGTTTATAGAAAATCTCCAATCTGAAAGAATCATTTTAAAAAGAAAAAGAGGAACCCAGGAGAAGTAGAAACAATACAGGCAGCACAGAAAAACTTCACTACCAACATACCCTGAACTGCTAGAGTGGTAAGAGAAGATACTGCAAAACAATAGCAACAGGATGTGCGAAAAAGGAATGGCCAGGAAATGAGAAAGAGCTCTTAAAATTTTGAAATACGATGATCAATAGTCAACAGAAGGGATGGGAGAAAAAATACCAAGGAAATATACCAGAAACTAGAACCAAAAGGTAAAGAAATAAGAAAATCAGAGACGCCACCCAGGACACCAAACATCCAACCAATGAGAGTTTCAGAAAAAAAGAACAAATTGGGGATATAAATATGGGGGGAGGAGCATGCCATCAAATTTATAATACAAAAAAATTTCTTTTAACTCAAGGATGTGAACCTCTAGACAAAAAAATCCTTGAGTATTCATTAAAAATAAAAGAAAATATAAGATAAACTACCCACGCCCAGACATACTTTGGAATTTCAGTTACCGAGGATAAAAAGAATACCTTAAAGGCTTCTAGGAAAACGAATAAAAGGACATAAATGAAGGAGGAAATCAGGAAGGCATCAGTTTCTCAACTGCAACACAGGAACCTAGAAACAAACACACGATGCCTTTAAAACTCTAAGGGAAAAGTATTTTCTTACTAATATTCTCTATTCAGCCAAGCAATCAAGTATAAAGGCAAAATTAAAATGTCAGACTTGCAAGGAGTAAAAAATTTAATGTGCCACGGAATTAGAGAAAAAAAATTACCTCCTGTGAGAAGGGAGCTTGATGTACTCCAGCAAGACAATGAAATAAACCAAGAAAAAGACGACATGAGATTCAAGAAATAAGGGATCTAATATTATAAGGGAACAACAGGCCAGGTTCAATGGCTCATGCCTGTAATCCCAGCACTTTGGGAGGCCAGGGCAGGCAGATCACGAGGTCAATGTGAAACCCCATCTCTACTAAAAATAACAAAAATTAGCTGGGCATGGTGGCGTGTGCCTGTAATCCCAGCTACTCAGGAGGCTGAGGCAGGAGAATCACTTAAACCAGGGAGTCGGAGGGTGCAGTGAGCCAAGATCGCACCACTTCACTCCAGCCTGGCAACAGAGCAAAACTCCATCTCAAAAAAAAAAAAAAAAAAAAAAACAGAGGAAACCACAGGATAAAAACTCTCCAGTAGGCCTGGAGAACAATTATTTCGAATGAGAGCAGAGGTCAGAGGGCTCTGGAAAGGTTTTCGGAAAGGAGTTAGTTTAGGAGATTATCTAATCTGTTGAAGAGGTTGAAAATAATATTCATAGACACTTGACAGGTTTAAAGGAACATTTAAGAGAAAATGTGTCTAAGGTAAACTAAGCAATTTTTAAAGCAGCAATTATTAACTCAAGAAAAAATAAAATGTTAGACAAGAAAGAAAAATTAATCACTATATTAACTAAAATATGTAATCTAATTATATTGGGAAATGGAGAGACAGAAGGACAAGTTGTACAAACTCTAGCCTTCATTTACCACAGCAAGATATCACGGAGTAATACCTAAAAATGACAAATTAAGAAATCACAGAGCATTGGTTAGAATTCTACAAGTAAACATGAGACAGAAAGCTAAACAGAGCTTAGAGAGATTGTCTCTGGACAGAAGGACGGACAGTGGAGGTGAGGAAAACTAAAATTCTATTTTAAGCCCTTTGATACTATTACCTAACTGTATATTTCAGAAATGTGTATTACTGTTCTGAAAGCATGAATTAATCTTCAAATGGTAAACTGATGTAACACTCATATCAATTCATGAAATTCCCCAAACAATTTTTATCTTTTTAAAAAAATGTCTAAAATCTGTTATACAGCATAAAAATTAAAATAGCAGTTTATCATTTGGGGTCAGGCACCTACCGAATTCCTTATTCCCACTGCAGAGTTCATGATATGTGCCCTCTACTAGCAAATGTAATTTCAAAGCTGGCCAAAATTTGTCATCTATATGTTAACAGATTCAGATACCTACAGAGCCAAAGAAGAGAGGGGCATCTGGTCCTGCTGACTTCCCACACAGAGGCAAATTCTGGTCCACAGGCTGGTCCCCTCCCCCTACTGGCTCTAGCATTTTACTATTTTTAAATGGATTCCTTATGCTTTCACCATGAAACAGAAACAACACATAGAAACAATGTGTGTGAAACAACATATTCTCAAAAACTGTAATGCACTAAACAAATTTGTTACGGTTTCTTCTACCACTAATTCAGACTTGTTCAGATCTATTTTGGTGAAAAACACCTAATGAAGCTATTATGTTTCTCCTGATCTTCAGTTTAAATACCGGAACTGTATAGTGGGGGGGAAGGCTAAAAACCACTAAAGCCAAAGCAGATTACTACATCAGAGTCAAAATGGGCCATTTTTGCCTTTGGGAGACCAGACACAAATAGTTACAAAAAAATTTCCAGGAGCTCAAATTATTTCAAAAATAACTTTCCCTATGAAGCTGATTATACAGAATAAAAACAAAAGCCATGAACTACTTAAAAATTCTGACATCTAATGTCTCCATTTATTTAATACAGCAAGATCTGATGCAATTATATACTGCTGCCAACAAACTGAGTAAGCAAGCCCACGGTTAAACAGTAGTGGCACTTCAAAAGAAATGAATCAGGTCATAAATGTAAACACCACACAACTATCATTCCGAAATAATAGTTGCAAGTGTATGCAATATAAGAAAAGACTTACATATATTTAAGGAAGCACTCCCTCCCACAAGTAAATAAAATAAGAAGTTTAGGGATCTCAACATCAAAGACTTTCCTTGGCGAACAACAGGCTTAATATCTGCATTGTACAATTCTCTTCCTAGTTCTCTGTGGTTATGTAAAAAAGGTTAACACTAAAGTACAAAGTGGAGCGGGGGAAAGTACCGCACTTGTACTTACTGGGAAACTATTCTTTTAAAATCAACAGGACTTATTTTGAAGAAACAGAAAAAAGAAAAATACAAACTTGGCAAATACTTATTCCCTGCCCGAGGGTTAGATAATCAATATTTCAGAAAACAGGCACATGCAAACTCCAAAACCATTAACCATTTTAGTTTTTTTAAATAGCTGTTCTTTATTTAACCAAAACAAAGAGTCTGAATTTCCTTTTACAATCAACAGATGCAATTTTCAAACATGACCCACAGTTACCCAAAAATCTGTATTATATGTTCAAAGAAAAAAAAACTAGAAATACATATATTTTTAAATGAGGCTCTAAAAAACTATATGCAAACAAAATATTCAAAGTTACTAAAATGAAATGAATGCATTTAGGCTCTCAGAATTAAATTCTCATGGCACAAATGTTGAGCTCTGGCAGCCACTTCATACACTTACGGTGAAGTTTGATCCTTTAGTTGTTATAAAGCAATTTCTCCAATGCTGAAGTATCTCACTATTACTATCCAAAATAATTCACATGGAAATAAGAGTTAATTTCAAACCAAATAACATTTTACTGTGTGCAACTAAAATTAAAATTTGCTCAATCAGCAATTTTTACAATTGTCGGTCCCATAGTGTCTATATTATACAGTTATTTTTTAAATGCCTAATATCATAGTAGAACATTTCTCTAACATATTGTCTATCAATTATCTCAGGGAATAATTCCATGTCAGAAAATTTTTTTCTAGAAATTTAAACTTCATCTTCAAAAACTTTAATCAAAACATTACCCCAGTATTGTGCAACAAATGTTCAAAACACAGTAATGAACAATTTAAAATCTACTATTTAAAAAAGAAAACCCAGGCAGCCTGGTGGCTCACATCTGTAATCCCAGGACTTTGGGAGGCTGAGGTAGAAAGACGGCTTAAAGTCAGAAGTTCAAGACCTGTGCAACATCCAGACCCCATCTCTACAAAAAAATTTAAAAATCAGCTCGGTGTGGTGCCACATGCCTGTAGTTCCAGCCTAGTTGGGAGGGTGAAGTGGAAGGATCACTTAAATTCAAGAGTTCTAGGCTGCAATGAGCTATGACTGCACCATTGCACTTCAGACTGGGTGACAGAGTGAGCCTCTATCTCTGAAAAAAAGCAAGCAAAAATAAAAACCTGAGCTTGGTCATCAAGGACAAGGATTTAAAGAAGCTAAAACAATAACTATACTTTCTTCTAATCAATTAAGTTAAACCTGAAGAAATATGACAGCTAATTTCCAGCGGGCTTTTCTGGTGATGACACAGTACAAGAACAGTTCATAAAATTAAGAGTCTTCAGGGTGGATCAAAGATAAACAGACAAGCAATTTCTACAAAGAAGGCTGTCTTAAACCCAGCTAGAACAAAGAAAAAACAGGAGAAAACTTCTACTCAAGAATGGAAACAGCTCATACTGATAGAGCTATTCAATTCTAAAGCAGAGGCCAGGCGCAGTGGCTCACACCTGTAATCCCAGCACTTTGGGAGGGAGAGGTGGGCGGATCATAAGGTCAGGAGTTCAAGACCAGCTTGGCCAACATGGTGAAACCCTGTCTTTATCAAAAATACAAAAAATTAGCTGGGCATGGTGGAGTGTGCCTGTAATCTCAGCTACTCAGAAGGCTGAGGCAGGAGGATCACTTGAACCCAGGAAGTGGAGGTTGTGATAAGCCAAGATTGTGCCATTGCACTCCAGCCTGGGCCACAGAGCAACTCTGTCTCCAGAAAAAAAACTAAAGCAGAGTACAAAGTCTCCACATAAAATCTACAATATATTTGATATAACCTGGCTTATCATAAAAATAAACTCTCAATTCCCTCTTCAAACGTCTTATAAAATTATATTAGCTAGTATTTATTGTGAGGCATCTAACACAAACACTTAAGACAATCACAAATTTGATTTTTCAATATCCAAGTTTAATTTCAACAGTTTTCAAAATCTGAAATCGCTTCCTAAACTCATCTGCGTTTTATACATCTGTGAATAGCACACATTGAAGATACACTTCTCATTATATCTTAAAAAGGGGGGAGGCCAGTACGGTGGCTCACACCTGTAATCCCAGCACTTTGGGAGGCCGAGGCAGGCGGATCACGAGGTCAGGAGTTCCAGACCAGCCTGATCAACACAGTGTGAAACCCCGTTTTTACCAAAAATACAAAAATTAGGCGGGCATGGTGGCAGGTGCCTGGAATCCCAGCTACTCAGGAGGGTGAAGCAAGAGAATCGCTTGAACCAGGAAAGTGGAAGTTGCAGTGAGCCAAGGTCGCACCACTGCACTCCGGGCTGGGCGACAGAGCAAGACTCTGTCTAAAAATAAAGAAGGGGGAAATGTGTCTCAAGATATGCAGCTCTTACAGTTTTTATAGTCTAAAGATTGTAATTTTTACAGGAAATACAATTGGAAAACCTTAGAAAAACTAAATGGAATCAATGAAGTACACTGACTAAAAGCAAATATTTCAAATAACCTCTGAGCTACCAGAAGCAAATGGAAAATTCTATACCTTAAGAATTCTCTCCCTCCTCTACCCTACAAATCACCTCCAAGAAGAATCTTCTAACAGAAAAAAAAAAATGAAAAAATAAGGTAGAGAGATGTCAATAACTGAAACCCATTGTTAAAATAACCAAAAGTTAACTGCATTTGCATTTTATCCATAGCTACAGTGAGGAGACCGGTTTATTATGTCTGAACTAGTGCAGTATGAATTTCAGCCTACAAAAAAATTAGATCTGATCATAACAAGGTTGACATTTTAAACAGTTGTTTCTTCCAAAGTATTTCACCAATTCCTTGTTCCAACTTGCCAGCACTTTAAATATTAAATTGGGTGAGGGGGTAATCAAATACCAAATTTTAAAATAAGTAATTTTTGAGATATGGAATTTAAAACATATTTTGTGTTCCAAACATTTTATATTCTTTAAACGGTCAAACATTAAGTTACTGAATGACAAAATGAAGACTCTGCTTAGAAAAAAAAAAAGGCAAGCTAAAAGTCTGAATAGTATTAGAGTTTAAGCTCTGGGCGATCTTTAATACCTCCCATGCATCTTAAGCAACTTGTAACCTTTGTCTCAGTTTCATAATCTATAAAACAAAAGACTACAAGGGTGCATAGTTAATTAAACTGGTCGGGATTAAATGCTAGCAAACTGCTTTGAATTTACTTTATGTTGTTCTCAGTTCTCCTCCTCAGTAAAACTAGCAGATGAGAAAACATCTGGAATTACTATACTCACATCTGCAGACTCGCAGCAGTTAAAAAGACGGTCTCTACAAATTTCTAAGCCAAAGTTCATTCAAAAATCCCAAAGATTTTAAGATACGATTGCAATGAACAATTTTAGGTGAATTTCTTTTCAGTCTCAAGGATACCTATGCTTACCTACATTCTCAAAACAGACCACTACACAGAAATCTCAGTGTATCTTGAGAGGTCTTGCCACAAGACAATTCTAGGTAAGACCAACAAGCTGTTACCGTCCTTGATGCTATTCTCAGCATTCTAAATTGTCAATCAAGGTAAGCTTAATCATAAATACACCCTCCAAAAAGTACTAGCCCCTACTGAGAATCCATCAAAGTACTTCCTTCCAAGCCATCTGTCCAGGAAAGCTCTATTAAAAACACCTAGAATGCAATTGCTCTCCTGTCTAAAGAGGCTATGAATAAACATAAATATCAGAATAAGTTAAACAGCACACCTTCTCCACCTCAAACACTGATAATATACCTACCAAATCTATTTCAGCACCTTGGTTGAACACAAACCTGTATGCATGGAGGTCAGAAACTGCAGCTTAATCAAAGGAGACTCACGTTTTGTTTTCAAAGAAGAAAAAATGTAAAAAAAAAAAAAAAAAAACAAGGTCAGGAAGGGGTGAAAAGCTCAAAAAGGAAAAAAAAAACAGTAGGTTAGGTTAGGAGAAATAAATATACATGTAAATTAGTCCCTGATGGAAGAGGGACTCAAATTTTAAAACAGGATTTTAAATTACTCACTGAGCTACATAGTAAATTGCTCACTGGTCTACTCACTGAGCTGCAAACACTATAAAACATAAGTATTTCTAAATCTAGCTAGAACCCAAAATCAATCTTTTATATTCCAGTGTAGAAGGAAATTACATCAATTTCAATGAGGAAAAAGTAGGCTGTTAAACGAGCCTAAGGCTAATGCTGTACAAGCAAAGAATGAGGAGAAGAAATTATTTTGGGGATAAATAACAGGAAACCACACCAAAGAGTTAGAGTTCTTCCCCCAACTCCATCATTTCTTCTGCTTAGACCATGAAGGATGTTCTTTACCCACTATTAAGCATGTTACTAGGAAAATAACTTCTGATCAATGTGTCAAAACTTCTTCACAACAAGGAAATGTTAAGCTCAATCTCTATACTGCAGCCTCTACAAACAAAACACATACATGGAGAACATTCTGAATTTCACACATTTCACATCCATGACCAATCATTTAGAGACTTTGGAAATAACCTGAGACTGCTTTAAGATTCTGGGAGACGGGGTGGGGGAGGAACACGGCAGAAAGACTAGAAAGACATTTGACTTCAGCTTCATAAATATTACCAACAAAGTTTAAATTCTTCAGAAGGATATATAAAACTCGAATACTAAATTTTAGAATTAATGTGAAAAAAGTATCACCTGTCCACTGATTTTTAACTACCTTATCCACATTTACAACTAAATTGTCCACCTGCCCATCTATAAATCCAGACTACCAAAAGAACACAAATTCACTGTGATAACAACACTGCAGAAGGTCATTTGCTCACAATCCAGCCTACACTGGGAGTGCAGGCCAGTGAAAGCATTCTGGGGGAAAGCCCACTTACTCCACATTTATTTTCAACATAAAGACCCTTCCAGCCACATCTAAGTGAAAGTTCCTTTATTTAGTAGGCAAATATTTACTAATTGCCCTATTAAATGTTAGACACTTAATAAATACATCATAGAATGTTACTAAAAAGCAGTAAATGCATTTGACCTAATGACAAGCAAATGACTGACTATATTTAGAAAATTTAGTCCACTGGGCAAACAAGAGTGTTAAATGTAGGTTGGGGAGAAATACGATACAAAATAACCCATCACTCCATCAAGGTGATTTCTTACCTTTATCACAACCTGATCAGTCCATTACAAATTTATTACCACCGACAACCAATAATCAACACCTCATCTTACTAAGCGGATCCCTTCAAAAAGAGTTTATCTCCAGCATCCACCCAAAATTGCATAACGTTTACTTGATCTACACTTACTTTTTCTTGCGTACAGTAATATGAGGCAAGTGTGTACTGAAAACTTAAAGAGGCACTCTCAACTCGTGGAAGAATTAATCAGAGAAAAATTATCATGCCTATCCTACTAAATCTCTCTAATTTAACTGGCTGTTTAACCCAAACCCTTGAGTTCAAATGCTTGGTCTTTGGCTTTCCTTAGTTATTCAAACACTTGTATTCAGGGCATCTTTTTAAACAATTTGTGCTTTTTCCCACTGGTTAAATTCTTTTACCCACAAAAATAAGGACTGCCCAAACCTCCGGCTTCTGAAAATAACATCTGATATGTGCACATAACAAAAAGCTTGAGAGAATGTCCTAGCTTTAAGACTTTTTCATTTAAAATTAGAATCCCTTCAGCAACAATTAGACATAAATCAGCCTTTACGTTATGAGATCGCTATTTTCAACATTTACCTTAAACCACAACATGGATTTATCTTCTAGTTAGCTTCCTGTCTCTCAGCTAGATGAGACTGTTACCTTTTTTTTGAGAGCAGAGGACTACTTATCCCCATGGTCTATTTCCCAGCTAATACACTTCAAAACCTCAGGTCTCCAAAGAAACATAAGCATTGCTAGCCTTAAGGATTTCTCTAATTATTTAAAGTTATTTTGATATGAGCAGGTATCCTTAACTGTTAACTAGAGCTTACACAAGTGGGTTCTCAAAATGTGGTCCTGGAACCTTGAAAGTTTCCAGGACCCATTCAGGTGGTCCAGAAGGTCAAAGGGATTTTCATAAATAATATTTAAGATGTTGCTTTTGTTTACTGTCATTTTCTCACATGCATGCAGTGGGGTGTTCCAGAGGCTACATGATGTGTGACATTTCAAGAGACTGAATGCAGAAGCAACGTAAGAATCTAGTTGTCTTCTACAAGGCTGAACAAAGAGTTACAAAAATGTAAAATAATGCCACTCTTCCCGCTAAATTTGTTTTGAAAAACATTTTACATAAGCTGTCAATTTATGTTATAGGTAGCGGGTCTATTGTTATTTGTAAGCATATTAATGAATACATATTTTAAGGTTTTCTCAGTTTTAATTTCTAATGTGACAAATATCAACCAATACTGGCTACACAAAGGCTCTTTGTTAAGACCGCAAAGGGGTCCCAAGAATAAAAAGTGTAAGAACTGCTATAATACACAATTATATAACCTAACACACAGGGCTTTCCACGGATAAGAAGCTCATGTTAATTCTGAAGTAAAATTACTTCTTACCTCTTGTAAGCTTGTTGAGTTCTGTATCTCTCTGTAAAGCATCATTCAGCATAAAGCCAGTCTGTTCTAGTCCCCATTTAATGGGCTTTGGATATTTAATTATTCAGAGTCCTCTCTATAAAGATGTTCTGACCTCTAAATACCACCTATTACTTGAATAGCGTACACAAGTTTCACAAAGTTTTCACAAAAAATTACCTTGTTCATCATAACCGCCACCTGTGAAGTAAATGCAAAGTATTAACCTTTTTTACAGGTTATGTAAGGAAACTGATACTCAAAGAGAATAGAACTATTTGTCCAATTAGGTACTGCTAACTGATGGAACCCAGAATGTTATGGGATTTTGCAATTTGCTTGGCTGTCTTGCTGTGGCATAAGTGCAAACTCCCAAAGAAAATAAGGCAAGGGCACTACTTATATTGTCCCAGTGCCAAAATAGGGATCTTCCCCTCCTTAATAAGAATGTAATCAGATTCGATACCCAGTCACAGTATTATTCAACTCATCAGCTACCCTTTTGGTTCCCTACCAAAATTAATAAAATAAAATAAAACAAAGAGTATGGGAGAAAAAAATACCAGACTATATAACACTCTAAGATAACGAGTTAGTTAAGGACCCACAGATTTGCTAATCATTTAATCACTGAAGCAACAGACACACAAGATCAAGCTTAATACAATAATGCTGGATGATATCAAATGGGTTGAACCTGTATGAAATGGGTTCAATTCAGATTGTGGACTCACACAAAGTTGCAAAACTAGCTTTATCGGTTCTACAAATCCAAGCAAGTGACTAGAATCAGGCTTGCAAAGCTTTGTCAGGCATACTTTGTTGCAAGACGCAAAGATGACATCTTACTCTTTGGACAGAAATCACCCCTCCCTTATGGCTCAACATACTAGTTCATTCTTGTTATCAGCACATCTCCTTATGCTCCACTTTAACTTATTAACTTCTTCAAGAGATGCTCGATTTCCTGTATCTCTTTTACACTCAAGTGGACTCCCTGACTGACAGAGGCAAGTCTGACTCACAAGAGGGTATCTGCCACTTGCACAATTATTTTCCTTTTTTTAGATTGATGTGCCCAGTGAAGCCATTTTTAAGTCTGATGTGATTTTACCCAGAAAATGCCAGAAGTGTACTAAATTGTCCATTTTGTCTTTCTGTAGTTTACTACAGATGAGCAAGAGTAATCCAACCATTCCCTGTGAGGCAGGCTTTTCTAGCGTTTACTTTGGTCTTTTTTTTTTTGTTTTCAAATTTCTTTTGGGGAAAAAAGTTCAGTTACCATTATGTCACCACACCAGTAGCTAGTTATAGCTAATGTACCACCAGCAACTAATCTGTAAAGTATGCCATACAGCCTATTTGTTGTTCCATGCTCAACATTCCAACAGATTTATAGGTAAAAGGTAATTTACACAAGTTTCTGCATCCTCACAAAAGAACTGCAATACTCCTCTGTGAAACTAATTAACCCGTTAATTTTTAAAGGCTTCATGCACAAAAAGATATCTAACTTCACAAAGGTAAGCAAAGCATCAGATGTCCGAGTGCGCCAAGAAACCGCGATTATTTCTATTCCTTATCCCAGAGTATATTTTTCTTTGTGGACCTACCAATGTTTTTTTCCAAGGACATAATCACCATTTAAGAAGCTGTCAAAAGTGTTAAGGCATTCTTTAAACTACCTTCTCGGCTCCGGTTCACAACGAGACACGTCACAGCTAAATCATACCATCGCCGTTTTTCTACATTTCTTCAAATCAACTTAAGATTTTTGAAGCGAACAATTCGAATTGTACACTATTAATATAACCCAAGCTACCAGTGATCATCTCCAAGCTAATAAACAAAGACTAGCGGTGGCACAAGGGCCCTACCAGGAAGTAATCAAAGCCGTGTGGCCGGTGCGATACTAAGAAGTCGCTTACAGCAGACAATGAGAGGGCACTGGGGCTTCCAAGGGGGCCCGCAGGAGGAGTTAAAACGCTTAAGCTACTCAAAAGCCTTACATAAACCAAATAACTGTTTCACAACACAGGAACTCGGGAAGCCCAACGCAATTTCGGACAACCCAGAAGGTGTGAAAAGCAAACTCGAGCCGTCCCCTCCAAAACAGCTGTTAGCTCAGCCTCCGAGCTTCTCAGCCTGCAGCCTGTTTTCAAACTTCACCCTCCCAGGCGGATGAAAGACCCCGACCTCCGCCGCTCAAGCTCCGAGCGCCTCTCGGGGTTTCGGGGTGCCGAAGCCTGAGGAGAAGGGAAAGGAAGGCCGGGGCCGGCGGCGGAGAGGAGCCCCCGCGCGTCCCGCAGCCCAGACAATGCTGCGTCGGGAGAGCGGCGATCCTCCCGTCCTGTAGGCGGAGGAGAGCGGCGCGGGCCCCGCCACACGTGCGGCCGCCCCTCGGGGGCCGGACACCCGCCCCACAGGCGACCCCGCGACACGGACGGGCACAGCCCCAGGCCATCGTAGGGCGGGGCAAGGGCGCGCGTCGCGGGCGAGGGTCCCCGCCCGCCGCTGCCCCCACGCGCTCGAGAGCTCTGAGGACTCCCGCCCCTCGCGGGCCTCTCCTTCGCCTGCCCGGCCGTCGGGCCTCGGGAAACAAAGGAGCAGCCGCCGCTCCCGCCCGCGCCCGCCTCACCGCGTACCCTCCCCAGCCCGCCAGGCCCGGCTCGCCCTCGCCCCTCCCCAAGTCCTTGCGCCGGCCGCCCGCGGCCCCTAGACGGCAGGCCCGGCAAAGCCGGGGCCTCGGGTGCGCGGCGGGGCCGGCCCGGGGCCGCACTCACCGCTGCAGCACCAGGACGATGGGGAGCCGTTGGGGAACTTGGCTGAGTCTGGAGCGATGCAGACGCTGGAGCTCAGGTGTGGACACTCCATGGCCACGAGGAAGGTAGCCAGGAAGACCGTGGCTCCGGGACCGGGCGAGGTGGGGGCGGAGAAACTCCGGAGGCTCCGTCTGGGGTCGCTTCTAGCCCGGCGCTCGGCCGACGGCGGCTGCGTCTCGAGCCCTTGCGTCAAAGAAAGCACGGGCTTCCGGGCGCCGGGTTTTCTCGCCTGCCGTCTCCCGGCGCCCCGCTCCGTAGAACGTGTAAATCCGAGATCCGGGTTCTGCAGTCACCCCTAAACTGGAGGCTTCCGCCTTCCCAGGCCGGCCCCTCCCCGCCCCGCCCCCGGACAAGCCCCGCCCCCTGGCCCGCGCGGATCCACCCATCAGGGTGGGGTCCCGGCGCGCTCCAGCTGGTGGCGCAGAGTCCGGCTGCGCTCCGAAGTGACTTCCCAGTCCCGCCGCTTCCCCGTAGCCGAGAAGAGTGGGGCGCCGAGCGGGGCACCCCAGGCGGTCCGCGGTGTTTCCTGCGGTGGGCGGAGGAGACTGAACCTACGTAGTGCCGACCACTCCGCGGCTTCGTGGTAAAAATCCCGCCGCATAGCAAAGTGTGAAGAAGATTAAAACCTCTGGGGCAGACTGGCACCATGACTTTCATTTTATACACGAAGAAACAAGTTGGGGGAGGGCAACGGCCTGGCTCCGGGGAAGGCGGGCAGCGGGTTTGATGGGTGCCAGGGCAGTTCCGACTTAGCTTTCGGCTCCCTGCGGCAGGTGCGATCCTGCGCCCTTTCAAAGTTCTGAACACGTGGCCTTAGCCAGCCACCTAGATGCTGCGTGGCTGGGCCCGCAGGGGCGCCCATAAACCTGCATTCAAACCCTGTCACTGTGACTTACCTTTTGCGTTACCTCCAGCACGTCGCAGGACTTTCAAAGCTGGAAGTTCAACTGAGATTAACGTAGCCTGGGATTGCTGGGCAAGCTAAACTCCCCTGCAGGCGATAAGAAGGGAAGGGATCTAGCATTTGTTAGACACCTACGGTCTCCCAGCCAGGCACTTCACACACCGCATTTAAGCCTCGCGACACCTTACCAGCTAACTGCTACCGTCCCCCTTTTACCGCGGGGGAAACCGAATCTGTAACTTGTTAATCTGTGCCAAGATTGGATCCGTGACCCTCTGACCTCTTTTTAGTAAGGGGCTGGGGAGAGAGCAAGCCTCAAGGGGCCGCTTGGGCCGGTGTACCCAGGATCGAGCCTGCGACCTCACTGGGGCACTTGAGGACGTCAGGGGCTATTACAAATATTGCTTCCAAGTTGGGGCTCCTTGTAAAACCCGGCGAAGGAGCCTCGGGGCCAGAAGGGGAGCGGGGGAGGGGAGGAGACTGATGTGGCAATCTTGCGGCCAGGGCGAGAGGAGGAAGGAAGGTCAGGAAATGATTAACCGGGCCGGGCAGTGGTTAGAGCCGGCGCCTCCCTGCAGTGCAGTCC
Organism: Callimico goeldii; assembly: GCA_963573925.1. Classification (NCBI taxonomy): domain Eukaryota; kingdom Metazoa; phylum Chordata; class Mammalia; order Primates; family Cebidae; genus Callimico; species Callimico goeldii. The sequence goes on along the minus strand of CAUYOR010080958.1, from coordinate 8,080 downwards.
TAGAGCAGCCAGGGAGGGCCCGTCAATCACTTCTCACTCCTCCCTACCTGCCACGCCACAAGTCGGCTTCTTCCGCACCGACCTCTGCCTAGTGGTATCCACCCACCGGGTGTACCTCTGCCCGTCCTTTCCCCAGAAATATTTCTGATTCCTCAAAGATCTGTCCTTTTCCAAGTGGTATTTGATTGCTGTTAGAGCAAGCCTCGGCTTGGGATTTTAATGGCAGTGAGGCATTGTGGAAAGCGCGTCTGCTTAGGAAGGCAGGCCGGCATGTGTTCATATCTTAGCTCTGCTACCTACTTGACGGCCAGGCTTAGCAAGTGTCTCTAGCCGTTCCAAGCCTTTTCTAGATCTGTAAAACTGGAAGAATACTTGTCTTGCAAGGAAGATATGAGAATTCATGAAAATTGCCACCACATACTAGATGGTCAATAAATTACAACTTTTTCTTTGTATTTAATGACAGTAGATGAACGCTACTATCCTGGGAAGCCTAGGAGGAGAAACAATAATATCTGCCCTTAGCTCAAGCTCTTCCACCCATCTCTCCCTGTCAACCTATTTGTCTTTAAGGCCTTGCTCCACCAACCTTCTGTTTTCCTCTGGACACCAACCCCCACTTAGCATGCATAGCTCTTTCTTCAGCCCTGGAGGTGACCTCACTCAGGCCATGCTTCATACTGGTATGTAGTATTTCTCCACCCTCTCAGAGACTCATTTCCTAATCCCCTAGACTTCAGTTTAAACATCACTTCCTGAGAGAGACTTTCCAGACCCTGTCCCACCCCCGGGGTACCTTCCAGTGTGTGATGCCCTTGTCTGCCCCAACACCGGCTTTTAAAAACACTTTATTTGGCCGGGTGCGGTGTTTCACGCCTCTGATCCCAGTACTTTGGGAGGCCGAGGTGGGCGGATCACCTGACGTTGGGAGTTTGAGACCAACCTGACCAACATGGAGAAACCCTGTCTCTACTAAAAATACAAAATTAGCCGGTCGTGTGGCCGGCGCCTGTAATCTCAGCTACTCGGGAGGGTGAGGCAGGAGAATCGCTTGAACCTGGGAGGCGGAGGTTGCAGTGAGCCAAGATCGCGACATAGCACTCCAACCTGGGGAATAAGAGTGAAACTCTGTTTCAAAAACCAAAGCAACAACAACAAAAACACAGTATTATTATTATTACGATTACTTTTTTTTGGAGACAGAGTCTTTCTCTGTCTCCCAGGCTGGAGGACAGCGGCGGGATCTTGGCTCAGTGCAACCTCCGCCTCCCGTGTTCAAGCGATTTTCCTGCCTCAGCCTCCCGAGTACCTGGGACTACATGCGCGTGCACCACGCCCAGCTAATTTTTGTATTTTTAATAGAGACAGCATTTCACCATGTTGGCCAGGATGGTCTCAATCTCTTGACCTCGTGATCCGCCCTCCTCGGCCTCCCAAAGTAATGGGATTACAGACATGCATCACCGCACCAGGCCAAGAACACTTTTTTAAAAAAAAAATAGAGGTGGGTGGGGAAAAAATAGAGATGGTGTCTCCTATATTGCCCAGGTTGGTCTCAAACTCCTGGGCTCAAGTGATCCTCCTGCCTAGGCCTCCCAAAGTGTTAAGATTACAGTTATGAGTCACCGCGCCGGCCTAAAAACACTCTTCATGCATGTAATTATTGGTCTAATGTCTCTCTTCCCCTTGGAGTTCCATTAGGTAGCAAACAAGTCTGTCTGGTTTTCTGCTTTATTTCTAACATGCTCTGTGGAACATGGAGGATGTGCAGTAAATAAGTGAATAGTCGAACGAGCGAGTGTGTGGTGTGTCAGCCACGTCTGCCATGGGCAGGAGCTTAGCAAGTAGCCCAGTATTTGCCAATATTTGACCCCTAGAGATGATCTCTAAATTTCCTTTCAGTTCTGACTTATACTTTTAACGGGATCAGGAACGTGTAAGTGCTTTGTAAGGTGTAAACTATTTTAAGGGGGAGGAAAAAAAGTTTGCATTAATGACTTTTCTCCCCAGGTAGAATAAAATCCCCTGGGAGCGGGGGGCCCTAATTTAGTCCCAGATTGTGATAGTCCCCAGAGGGTAAATTCTATCAGGCAGTCCGGAGAAGTTGGGCAAAATCTAAGAGGCCCTCCTGGGGCTTTTGCTAGATTTCCCTAAAATAGCGAACTTTCCTGTGTCTTTGAAAGTTTTCATAATAAGAAAAGAGTGGAGAAAAAGAACCCCGCAGTAAGTAAATGAGTCAAATGGGGGAAGACCATGAGGCACACGGGGAAATCTGCCTTTTCAGTCCCTCATTTCTTCAGCTGCATTTAATAACATTCGCCTTTCTGTTCTTGGCCCGCATCCCTCTGGCACTGAGGAGCTCTGACTTAACATCCCAGCGAGCCCTGATGGTGACGATCCCGTGCTCTTGAACGCGCGGGCGCGTGCTGCTGCCTCTGGACATCCGGGGGCTGGGAGGGAGGGTGGTTTCCGCGGCCAAACCTGCCCGAATTGGCGGGCCTGTTTGAAAAGTTTGCATTTTTCGTTGGGTAGGAATGCAAAATTGCAATCGTACAATCAAATGTTTCTCTCCTAAAGGATAATTGTACGTACATGGAAGTGGGCCGGGGCGTGAGGGGTGGGCGAGGTCACATGTTGCAAGGGAACCACTTCAGGAATGGTCTCAGGGTTGCCGCGATTTTCCTAAAACCCTAAACTTACGACTTTTGGCAGAATTAATGGTCCTTAACTGAGAATTACAAGGCAGACCAGGCCCTGGGGAAAACTAGCTCTGACTATTCCCCTCTCAGGGGAAGGCTCATTGGAAACACTCCGAGAAATGGCTTAATTTTTTTTTTTTTTTAAATTGAGACGGAGTCTCACTCTGTCACCCAGGCTGGAGTGTCGTGGCGCGATCTCGGCTCACTGCAACTCCTGCCGTCCCGGTTCAAGCGATTCTCCTGCCTCAGCCTCCCGAGTAGCTGGGATTACAGGCGCCTGCCACCGTCCCGGCTATTTATATATTTTTAGTAGAGACGGGGTTTCGCTATGTTGGCCAGGCTGGTCTTGAACTCCTGACCTCGTGATCCAACTGCCTGGGGCTCCCAAAGTCCTGGGATTACAGGTGTGAGCCACTGCACCCAGCCAATATGGCTTAATTATTAATATTTACCATAGAGATTTTTCTAGGAGCAACGCCTCCTTGGAAAACCAAAGTTAGATCAAGAGGAGGCTTTTGGTAAGTGTTGGGGGCGGGGAATGGGCCGCTGCCGCTCAGAAATTCTTCCGTTGCCTCGTCTAATTTTCCTAGTGGCACCTGATATTTCCTTGCATGTTTACCTGCTTATCTATTGTCAGTCTCCATAAAAACAAAGACCTTGCCAGTCCTGGTGGTTGCCCGATTTCCAGCTCCTGGAATACAGCCTGGTAGGTGGCAGGCCCTCGGTAACTACTTGTTGAATGACTAAATAATTGGGTAGGGGGGAGTGTAGGCTCCAACCACCCAGCCCTCACTTCCCCACTCAGGAACACCGGTGGTGTTATTCTCCCCACTTCTGCCCATTCACCCCTTTCACATCATCTCCCTGCTGGAATTGTTACGTGGTTTCCCATCTTTTGGATACAATCCCAAACCCACTGCTCTCACAGGTACCTGGCCCCTCCCTCTTACTATAGCTGCAGCTTTTTTCTTTTTCCCTTGTTACAGAAGTACTTCAAATAGTCTCTTCATAGAAAATGTGCTTCCTCACACCTCTGTGTCCTCCCCTGTCTTGTCCCCTTCTACCTGGTCTGCTCCTAATCCTTCCCCATGAAGCACATAGCCTCTTCCTTCCCCATGAAGCACATAGCCTCTTCCAGGAAGCCCTCCATCACTCACCCAAGCACACTTCTCACATGGTGCTGTTATTTTCTGTTCACATTTCAGTCTCTCTTGAGAATAGGTGTTTTTCTTGTCATCGGAGGATTCTCAGCACCTAGTTCAACAATAGCAGGTCTTAAAACATGGTTTGTCCACTGAATATTGTTGGAAGTGCTTCTTTTTAAAGCGATTACAGCACTAATTACGTGATATGGTCCTCTACGTATTCAGGCACCTCCACTATGTGAGAACGGAAGCTTACATTTTATTGGGTCCCAACGAGGTGCCTGACACTATGGCAACTAGTTGGGACCCAATAAATGTTATGCTTTTTATTTATTCTTTAATCATCCCCCTCCCCTTTAAAAAAAAAAAACAAAAAACCTGGGAGGTAGATATTATCTCTATTTTTTTTTTTTTTTTTTTTTGAGATGGAGTTTCGCTCTTGTTACCCAGGCTGGAGTGCAATGGCGCGATTTCGGCTCACTGCAACCTCCACCTCCTGGGTTCAGGCAATTCTCCTGCCTCAGCCTCCTGAGTAGCTGGAATTACAGGCACGCGCCACCACACCCAGCTAATTTTTTGTATTTTTAGTAGAGACGGGGTTTCACCATGTTGACCGGGATGGTCTCGATCTGTTGACCTCGTGATCCACCCGCCTCGGCCTCCCAAAGTGCTGGGATTACAGGCTTATTATCTCTATTCTACTGGTGAGAGAACTAAAGCTCAAAGAATGTTAAAAATTGCACAGATTTACACAATCAATAACTGGTCTTTTATCAAAGAAGGTAAAGTTTCAGCCCTTGTGCACATGGTCATGTGAATGAGTTCACAGTATTACACAGGAGAAGCCAAAGTTCTGGATAATGGAGACGCTCAGTGACCACAGGACACAGACAAGCCTCTGAGTAACCGGAGAAAGAAGGAAGGTTTGTGTTTGGTGCCATTGTCTTAATTACCATGTCATCAACATACCGACTTGTGTTGCTTTTAAGGCTTTCCTCTTTGTCATTGTAACCTCCCTTTATGAAGCAGATGAGGGCGTTGTCTTGTTTAAAGACCTGCTTTCCAGATACAGCACTGACAGATTAAACCAAGCAGTGTGGCTCTAGCACCAAACAACTTTTTTTTTTTTTTTTTTTTTTTTGGAGTCAGGGTCTAGATTTGTAACCCAGGCTGGAACGCAATCACAGTTCACCGCAGCCTTGAACTTCCGGGCTCAAGCTATCTTCCTGCCTCAGCCTCCCAAGTAGCTGGAACCACAGGCACGTGCCACCACACCGGGCTAATTAAAAAAAAAAATTGCAGAGATAACGGTCTCAGTATGTTGCCCAGGCTGGTCTCCAGCGATCCTCCTGCATCAGCCTCTTGAGTCGCTGCTATTACAAGCATGAGCCACTTTGCCCGGTCCCAGACAACTCTTTGATAGTGAAAAAGTGACTTCTCTCTGGACCCCAATGTTTCTTTCCATCTGTAAAATCAGGGAGTTGAACTAAGTGTCCATTGAGGGCCTTTCCAGAGAGAATGCAGCAATCCTGTGATAGCTCACAGTCGTCCAGTGACACCAGCAGAGGCAAGACTGCCTTTGTATGCTGTGGGGAAGAGACTGCTGTTTACCCCAAATCTGGTTTCTTCTCCTCTTGGTTTCATAACTCGAAATTTCTCAGCTTCCCTTGTAGCTAGGTGTGGCCGTTTTAGCCAAAGATGTCTGAGCAGAAATCACAAGAAAGCCTGGCTGGGGCTGGGCATGGTGGCTCATGCCTATAATCCCAGCACTTGGGGAGGCTGAGGCAGGAAGATCACAAGGTCAGGAGATCAAGACCATCCTGGTCAACATGGTGAAACCCCATCTCTACTAAAAATACAAGCGGGTGCCTGTAATCCCAGCTACTTGGGAGGCTGAGGCAGGAGAATTGCTCTAACCAGGGAGTTGGAGGTTGCGGTGAGCCAAGATCATACTACTGTACTCCAGCCTGGCAACAGAGCGAGACACCATCTCAAAAAAAAAAAAAAAAAGCCTTGGCAGGACTGTGAACAGCTGCACATGATAAAAATATTTCAGTGTCCAGTTTTGTTTATCAATAACACAAGGAGGAAATGGGAGAAATACATTAGGCCAGGTCTGGAATGAAACATGGGCCTTCTGGGCTTATAGTCTGCCCTTTTTGTGCTCTCTCTTCAAACATTCATTTATCAGGCATATCTTGTCCGTGCTTCTGCCATTCCCAGGCACTGAAGATTCAGCAGCTCATTGCCACATGGGTCCTCTATTCTGTTGACGTCTCTTTGCCACTATCAAGATGGAAAGTATTGTGGTATCGCTTATTTCCCCTTGCTCATTAATTGCCTGATTAGACATCAGAACCTCTGAGTTTCAGTCAAAGGGCTGTCTAGACTCGGAACTTTAAGCCTTTTAATTGTGAAAATGACATCACAAGTAAAGGGCCTGGCCTGGTGCTTGGCACACAGTAGACCTTCCATAACTGTCTGTTTTGTTGAGATCTTGGCAAATAGGAGGATTGATGTGGGAGGTGGCATAGAAGGTTAGATTTTTGTCCTTTTAGAGAGATCTAAGCTAGATCATTCATTTAACAAATATCACTGTTGCGCTAGGCTTTGAGATATAAGAGTGTGCAACACACAGTTTAAGCCTCAAAGGGATGAGGCAAGGTGTAAGAGAAACAGAGCAGTGCACAGGCAGTGGCAACACAGTGTGATAAGCGCTAGGAAGGGAAGCACAGGATGTCTCTTAGCCACAAACAGTGGGGGTGGGGGAGACATCAAGCAAGGCTTCTTGGAGGAAGTAGCATATGACCTGAGACTTGAGGAGACCTAGGCATTAGGTAGATGAAGTATGGGGAAGGAGTGGGGAAGTGTGCATAGTGTCCCGTGCATATGGAACAGTTTCTGCAAAGACTCAAAGGCTCAGAGAGGACTGAGACCGATAGTCTGGCTAGAGAGTGATGTACAAGGGGATGGAGGCTGGCAAGGTGAGATGATGAAGCGCCCCTAATGGGTTGTCACAGAGAACTGTAAGCTGAGGACTCTGGCATCCTTTGAGGTTGCATTTTGCGAGGTCCTGGGAGAGGGGATAAGGGGGCAAAGATACAGAAAGAAAGTGACAGAATAAAGAAACAAACTAACAATTACTAAAAATCTATAAGATGCAGCAGGGCACGGTGGCTCAATCCTAGCACTTTGGGAGGCCGAGGTGGGTGGATCACCTGAGATCAGGAGTTCAAGACCAGCCTGGCCATCATGGTGAAACCCCATCTTTAAAAATATATATATATAAGATGTTCATAGCCTGGGCAACATGGTGAAACCCATCTCTACAAAAAATACAAAAATTCGCCAGGTGTGGTAGTGCACGTCTGTAGTCCCAGCTACTTGGGAGGCTGGGGTGGGAGGATCACTTGAGCCCAGGAGGTTGAGGCAGCAGTGAGCTGTGATCATACTGCTGCACTCCAGCCTGGACGACAGAGCAAGACCCTGTCTCAAAAAAAAAAAAAAAAAAAAAGTTTGACTGTATTAGTCATCTGGGAAATGCAAATAAAAACCACAGTGCCTACCTCACTAGAAACAAATAGGCAGGGGTTAGAATGGAGATGTGACCCTCAGCCACACGCACACCTTGTCGTTACCAGATCTCTCCTAGACTGTGTCCCTGAGGAGTTTACAACCCACTGAGAAGGAGAGGCTTCATATAGTTTAAAAAGTGAATTGTGATAGGGAGAAGAATCCTAGGCTTAGGGAACCTCCACCTCTGTCTTCCTCTCTTCCTCCCTAACTAATCTGAAGTGTCCATTCTTCTATCCAGAATATTCAGCTAACCAGAAAATGAATTTACCAAACATCCAGAACATAGATTTTCATAGTCTCAGAACTTTCCATGAGGTGCTCGATGCATTGGAAAAAAGCAGGGCTTTGAGTCAAATATGAAGCAAGCTGGAGCCCCGCGTCTATCACTGATCTTAGACAAGCAGCCCAACCTCTCCTGAGCCTCCATCTCTGAAATGGGAATAATAATGGCTGCTCCCAAAATGGTGACATCCCTGCTCTATCTCCCTCAGCCAGATCCTTAATGTTTGGAAAGAAAAAGCCGGGCGCGGTGGCTCAAGCCTGTAATCCCAGCACTTTGGGAGGCCGAGGCCGGTGGATCACGAGGTCATGAGATCGAGACCATTCTGGTCAAAATAGTGAAACCCCGTCTCTACTAAAGATACAAAAAATTAGCTGGGC
>CAUYOR010080957.1:0-31735 GCA_963573925.1 Callimico goeldii | reverse complement strand
GCCTCCTGGGTTCAGGCAATTCTCCTGCCTCAGCCTCCCGAGTAGCTGGGATTACAGGCACACGCCACCATGCCCAGCTAATTTTTTGTATTTTTAGTAGAGACGGGGTTTCACCATGTTGACCAGGATGGTCTCGATTTCTTGATCTCATGATCCACCCATCTGGGCCTCCCAAAGCGCTGGGATTATAGTCCTGAGCCACCGCGCCTGGCCTACTGATTCAATCTTGTTACTCATTATTGATCTGTTCAGGTTTTCTATTTTAGCTTCTCCTTTTTTATATGTACTTTTTCTGTCTTGCTTAAAAAAACTTTTTCTTTCTTAGGGCATAAAGATAGTTTCATATTTTCTTTTAAAAGTGTTAAAGTTTTGCCTTCCATGTCTAGGTCTTTAATTTGTCTGGTATTATTTTTCCTTTAAAAACACCTAGTTACTTCTCTTTTCCTCACAGCTTTTATGATACTCTTGTCATACAGCTTTCTCACATTGTTTAAAATTTTTTATTGTGAACATTTCTTCAGTGGAGGTGTTTTTATCTGGTAATCCACTCTGTTCTGGGTTATTGAAGTGATCCCAAAGAGAAGTTTCACATTTGCGTCTTTCAAGGGCTTAGGAGTTCCACTGCCCCTTAATCTGTTTTGTCTTCTCTTTCTTTAAATAAATTGTTAGTTTGAAATTCATGAATCATGTAGACAGTGTAAACTCAGTCCTTATACCTACCTTTGATGCAGTCCTTATGTTACTATCTTGAATTTGTAAGTAGAATTTTCTAGTTGCTTCTACACAGTGCTGGCAGTCCTTCTAGCCTTCCAGTCTGCTATATGCAGATGTCTCGTTTCCAGTTCTCCATCCTTTGCAGGCTAAAGCCTGTGCTTATTCTTTCTTCATGGGCATGAGTGCAGCATCAACTCATATACTCTACCGCTCTGGCTTTGACTAATTTCTGCATGTTTAGTGCAATTGTTTCTTGGTATCTGTGGGGGATTGGTTCTGGGACCCCCCAGAATATCAAAATTTATGGATGTTTAAGTCCCTGATATACAATGACATTTATATATAAATACACATCTTCCTATATATATTTTCTTCTCTAAATTACATAAACTACCTAATATATGGTGTAAATGCTGTATAAGAAGTTGTTACACAGTATTGCTTATGGAATAATAACAAGAAAAAAAGTATGTACATATTCAGTACAGAGGCAACCATCTTTTTTCTTCTTTTTTTTGAATATAATATTTTTTATCTGTGGTTGGTTGAATCCACAGATACAGAACCCACGGATACAGAGGGCTAATTGTACTTGTTTTTTTTGTTTGTTTGTTTTAGCTCAGCTATATATTTAAAATGTTGTGTTGTTATTATAACTCTTTATTGAATGGTGTGAATTTAAGGATTATATACCTGAAATGCCTTCTCACATATTTCTGTTCTCCATACCTACCCCTCCTTTGATAACATCTCTGTCAGATCTCATGGTTTTCTGGTCACTTTTGTTTAAACAAATAGTCATATCTTTTGTAATTAGGATTAATTTCCAGCTGTTAAATAACCCAGGGCGTTCTAGTTTAAAACTTTAAATTCCCTTCTTTTTTCAAGTGAGGCCAAACCTAGGTTTTAAAAACTAGAAAATTATACTTTTAATTAACGAATACATAAACATGATTAGAATTTTAATATAGTACCAGTGGAGAAGAGGGCATGGTCTGTTTCACTGGGTTTTTGTTGTTGTGTTTTTATTTTTTTCAAACCTTCTCATTTTTCTACTTCTGGCCACTTCAGAGAAGTGAATGAGAGAGAACAGGATGGGGTCTTTGCTGTTTCTAGTCAGGAAGCAAGTATTTGTTTCAGTTCACTTATATACCCTCCCTATCCCTGCCACCCAATGGGAAATGCACTGGGTGAGAATGTTCCTAAGGACTCTTAAAGCATGTATCCGATGCTCCTGTGGTGGCCCAGTGTGGAATATGTCCTCTCACTAAACATCTAGTACGGAACAGAGATGCTATTCTAATTTCTTTATGGTTTGTTCTATGATAGTTGCTTCGTTTTGTAGATATCACCGTCTACCCCAACTTGAGAGGTGTGGTGAACAGAGCAACTTTCTCCTATAGAGAAGGAGGAAAACAATTGCATTTTATCAATCTCCTCTGGAATTTCTAGTCTTCACCTTTACAGCCTTATGTGAACTGGTCCCTGATCCACTTTTGATGTCTTTTTATAAGTACCGAGGTATGTGTCTGGTATCTTACTTTTGAATAGCAGGATTCTTCTCCCAAGTTTGGTATCCTCCTAGGCTTGAAACATTATTAGAAATTCTGAGATAACCATAAATACCCCATTTTAACATTTTGGTAAAGATTTCTGTGATTTGACTGAGAATCAGGTACTCAAAAGCAAAAGCTAGAAGTTTAACACATTAACTTGCCATAAATTATTCATAGTCAATGTAAGTAATGGATTTTACTTTTTTTATTTAGTAGCCTCATAACGGAAGGCTTATGAGGACCAGCATTATGAAAATTTTTGATATAATGTCTTAAGAGAAGACTTGTGTAGGAGCCAGCAGTATACATATATTTGAAATGCATTTAAAAAGGGACTAGACATATTTATGTAACTCCAGAGCACAGAACATGGTCCAGTGCATCACAGTTATGGGAATTTATAGATTTCAGGCTTATTGTAAGGTAGAACTTCATAATGTTTAGAGCCATTCAGCAATGAAAGAGTTCGCTTTTAGGAGTTAAAGAACTCTTTATCCCCATTTTTAATGTTTTTTTTTTTTTTTCAGAAATTTACCTTTATTTTAAATAATTCCAAGAAGTTTATGAAGAAATTAATTCGTTATTGAAATTGCTCAGTTTTCCAAAATAATTTAATAAAGACATGCTGTATAAAAAATAATGGAACATTAGTGAAATATCTTTTGTTGGGTAAAATTGGGTTGATGCCAAAAGCAATATATTATCTACAAATGTGTAATATAAAGGAAGCCAATCTAGTCAATATTAAAAAAAAATCTCAATATGAACTTTTTTTAAGTTAAGGTTGATCTAATTATCCACCAAATGTGATTACTCCAAGGTATACATTTTGCTGATGGGATATTATTAGTTAGTAATAAAAGCATTACCGTGCAGGACATTTCAGTTATAAGAGGTATTCGTTCATTCACTCATTTTTTTCCGATGGAATAAACAAATTCTTGTTGTAATGGAGCATGTTACAGGAGGAATGGGTTTTTAAATATTTTCTAACGAAGGAGATAATAACAAAAGAACTGCTATATTTTTAAATCAATCTGGATGTGGCAAGTCACACCTGTAATCTCAGCGCTTTAGGAGGCTGAGATGGGAGGATCCCTTGAGTCTAGGAATTCAAGACTAGCCTGGGCAACATAGGAAAACTCTGTTTCTTCAAAACATTAAAAAAAAATCTAGCTAAGCATGGTGGCTAATTTTTGGTCATTTATGGTCTACAGTTATGCTACTCCAAACTTGCCCAATCTCATCTGATCTTGGAAAACATTATTTATATTAAACATATTTTATACAGCTGTATCATGATAGGAAGGTTCAGAGGTTTTAAGAGAAGTGAAACGAGATTGTTTTGAAAACATGAAAGAAATTCTTGTATTGGGTGGGATGGATGGGAGTCTGAAATCTAGATCTCCTGTTATTGTCATTGGTTGGTTATGGTACCAGAGGTCAGATCTAGTCTTCTGTGCCTTGGATTCTGCGAAACACATAAAATAACTCAGTAAAAGACAAAGACTTTGGACATTTCAAGGAGTTGTACTTGTTTCAGCAATTCATACTTTTTAATTAATGAATATACACACATGATAAAAATTTTAAAAGAGGACCAGTAGACACAAGGGCATGATTTGTTTCACTATAGATGGGTGGGTGAGTGGATGGATAGATACATAGATACATAGACACATAGATTAACCTTCTCACCTTTTCTACTTCTGGCCACTTCAGAGTCAGAGAGGAATTAGGAGTAACAAACAAGTGGGTGCTTAGTATGAGTTTCATTAGATTCCTTCCTTAGATGACCTTGAGAGAGACGCATGTAAGTAGGTCATTTCTTTTCTTTTCTTTTCTTTTCTTTTCTTTTCTTTTCTTTTCTTTTTTCTTTTCTTTTCAAGACAGAGTCTTGCTTTGTCACTCAGTCTGGAGTGCAGTGGTCAATCTCGACTCACTGCAACCTCCACCTCTTGAGTTCAAGCAATTCTCCTGCTTCAGCCTCCCAAGTCACTGGAATTATAGGCATCTGCCACCATGGCTGGCTAATTTTTTTTTTTTTTGTAGAGACAGGGTTTCACCATGTTGGCCAGGCTGGTCTTGAACTCCTGACCTCAACTGATCCACTCACCTTGGCCTCTCAAAGTACTGGACAGGTGTGAGTCACCATGCCTAGTCAGTCATTTCAATACACTGGGACAAGTGCCATGGCAGAGATAGGTTTGGGATGTTCTGCCAGCAGGTATGGGGATATTCAGTTCATCAGCTCCATGTTGTAATGGAGCATCTAGACAAGAATTTGTCTAATCCCTTGAAAAAAGTGGGTGAATGAATGAATACCTCTTGTGCTAACTGAATGTCCTGCACAGTAATGTTTTTATTATTAACTCATAAAGTCCCATCAGCAAAATGTATACCTTGGAGTAATCACGTTTGGTGGATAATTAGATGAACCTTAACTAAAAAAAGTGTAGATATGTGTGTATCCTAAGGTGTGTGTGTGTTGGGGGAAGGTCACTGAAAACTTCCTGGAAGTGATAAGGACAAGAGGGAGAGAAATACTGGGTAGAAAAGGGTGGGGTTCCTGGCGAGGGCTCTACCCTCAAGCCCAGACCCACTGACCAAAGTGAGAACTATTCTTGTTTTCCCACCTGAATGTTGCCTTTGCCTTTTGGCCTGCCCTACCCCCTATCCTGTTTCCATGAGAACTGCAAACCCTAGACTCAGGGCAGGCACGCGTGCGTGTGTGTGCGCGCACACACACACATACACACACACACACAGAGAGAGAGAGAGAGAGGGGGAGAGAGAGAGAGAGAGAGAGAGAGAGAGAGAGAGAGAGAATGAAGAGAGTAGCATCTGAACATCCAGAGGAGAAGCAGCTGGATGTCAGAGACTGTGGTTGGAGAGGAATTTGGCTAGGATAGCCAGACTTCAGGGAAGATTATCATCCTGCTCCACCCCCTTTCCAGCTCTCTTTCCCTCTGAGAGGCTTCCACTGCTCAATAAAGTCCTTCACATTAACTACCCTTTGTTTTGTTTGTGTGACATGATTTTTCCTGGATGCCTGACAAGAATTGGGGTACCAAGAAGGCAGAGTGTAAAAGGCTGTCACCCTTACCCTCCACTGAGCTAGTTAACACCTAGCCAGCCACTGACAGAAAATGCTGAAAGAGCGGATTGTAACACAAGTCCTCTGGGGCTCCAGGGATCACAAACACCCCGTCCTGGATGGCAGAGTTAAAAGACCATTGTAATACACCTGGACACTGCTACGGGGCCACATAGACCCTGCTCCTGCCAGAGAGGAGTGACCAGCCAGTTCCAGTGTTCCTTTGTGCCGGTTCCCACACTTGTTTGCTTGTGTGCTTGCTCCCTTAAGGGATTGAGCACAGAGGCCTAGTAAATGACCCACCCCCTTCATGAGTCCCATGAAGGGATCAAGGAAACTCTCCTGTCTTAGAAGGATGATGACCAATCTGTGTTACTAAAATAAAAGGGAATTCCTCAGGTAGAAGATGAGGAAGGGTATATCAGGCCAGGGAGCAAGGCGATAAGAAATGGCATGATGAGTTTGGGGAATTGCAAGTAGTTCCTTGTTGTCGGATGTAAAATTCGAGGTAGGGAATGAGATGTATAGAACCTGTTCAGGGAGGGTATTAGATGTCATGCTAAGGAGCTGAGAATTCCTTCCTAAGTCAAAATATATGCATGTCTTTTACATATCAATAAAATACTCTAAATATTTAATATTACTTGTTGAAATTGGAAATCATGGTTCTTTCATAGACTGCAACCACAAAATTGAGACAATTATTCCTTAATTATCAGTTGCTATTGAATCCAAGATCCTTGGTTTCAGTGTCTGATTTCACATGGTCTTCAGAATACCCAGAACCTTAATTATTTCACAAAAGATTAATGGAGCTCACTGCAGAGGAGGACAGTATAGTTGACTGAGTGAGTTCAAATCCATCACTACTGTCAGAAAACAACTAAGAATTAGTTGGCCTGCAGCATCTTTGGATACCTAAGATGCCCCATCACTGTCATTTTATGAGGCAGGAGCACAGGCCAATTTACAGAAAATATATTTCTTACATTTGGGGTAAAGAAGAGAACAAGAGGGAGTAGGAGTATAGTGATTTGATCTTATGAGTAGTAGTTGGTACTTATTTTACTTTGACTTCTGAGTCTTTTTTCCTCCAATGATTCTATGTTTTCTCAAATGCTAGGCAAGACTGCTGTTTGTTGAGTATAAGGTTAGTGAAAGGCACTAGAAAGAAATGAATTTAGAAAAGAGAGGCTCAAAAGGGAAGACCTTATTTCTTTACTAAAAAGAAGTAATTCTGTTTTAAGCACAAAACAGGGTCTAGATATAAAAATTGTTGGTGGGAAAGGTATATTTTTTTTTGTAGGAAGGAGGGCCAGTGTTCCCTGTTGGTGTTACCACAACTCATTTATTTATACCCTTTTACTTATTTTTCCTCATACATAAAACTTTTTCCTGGAATCATCCATAATAGAATTCCAGGAAGATGTGTTAAATATATTGCTATAGTTTACAGTTTTCATCTGTAATGTTTTATTTAGCTGATTTTTTTTTTCACTGCTCCCTGTACAACACAGAACACCATATGCCATTGTCCCTGTCAGGAAGCAAAGGTTTCACTGGTCTGCGCCTGTGCCTATGTTTATGCCACAGAGGAACTGTGGTCCAGTGCCATCTTTTATTGATAGGGCCAGCAAAGGAGAAATCTAATGAAATTATCAAAGCTTTGAATTAATTATGAACTGGAATAGGAGAGCTAAGCTCTCAGGAGCCGAGGATCTCATTACCCATTCACTCTCATTGCATCCTCTTCTGGAGCAGAAGGCATTTTCAGCTACAGCTCTTAGCCTGGGTTTGGACTTTATTCAAACTTACTAAACTGACATCCTTTTTTTACTATAGTGTGGCTGATGGTGTCCATGATGATTAATTTAATTCTGCTCTGGATATGCAGGAGATGTAAATAGGTTTTCTCTACCCCTTTTATTATTTTTACTTTCTTATTTTCTTTTTATCAAATTGGATGTTATATAAGTTTTTCTCCTTTTGGGGTAATGTGAGAAGCTTGGAGGACTCTGGTATACCTTCACTGAATATAGTGATTAAATTAAAATTAAGAATAATATTACATCTACTATGTATTCCTCGGATATTTAGGTAAGCAGAAAGTCAAATATTTCTTCTCTGAATTTTGAACACCAAATTGGAGCTTTTCTTGCTTTTCTTTAGCTTAGAATTAATGGTATAGCAAATAATTTTCCTGGTCTTAACAGCATTGTTCATATTTGTAATGTGTGTTGTATGGGAACAGGAGATCTTACCTTGTGATTGTAGTTCATAAGACTTGTGTTCACTGACAGGGAAAAATTAATGTTTGTCTTAATTCTGTTTTTCCTTCTCTCAGTAATATACATTTTTTAACGAATAAATCAGCTTCTGATTGTTTTAAATTTAGTAGGAAAATCAATAGCAACATGGTCTCAATTTAGTACTGGCAATGATTCTTTTGGTACTGTCATATAGGTTCAAGGCATGACAAGTGTTTTCTGCCTGCTTTTGAGACTCATTATTTATGAATTCCTAAGCTGTAGCTCATCTGTCTTAGTAAACTACAGGCCACTGGCAATTTTTGTAAGCAGTGACTAACTTTGCTTTAAAGAGTCAGTGTTTTAAGGTTTTGAATAGTGGGGAAGGGAGAATGATAATCTTTGACTTTATTATTCCTATTTACTTTCAGTGAGTTTTTTCCCCCTATTTATTTTCTTTATAGGCAGCTGCGATATTTAATTCAGCCTTTGGAAGTTTTTTGGTAAGTAAACATGGTTTAACTTGTCTATTATAACTTTTGCTGTGATATGGTTTGTATGAAAGATTTGGTGAAAGCTGGATTTCTTTTACTCTTTGGTTAAATATAAAAGTTCTTGAATCTTTTCATGTACCATTATCTAGTATCTGAATAAAATTGGTTAATAAATAAAGAAAATGTTCTATTACAATTTATTTTGGAGGTTTGGGTTTTAATAGTCCATTTAATGGATTCAAGGAATCAGTTAAAACACTATGTGTCTCCTTATAGAGGTTATGTCAATATATTGATCATTTAATGAGGTCTTTTAGATTATTATTATTTTGTATCATGGGACTGAGGATTTTGAAAAGGAAACATGACCCAGCTGGTCAGAAAGGGAACGCTAATTTACTTGTTGACATGCCATTTATTTTGTACATGTCAAAGAAGCTACTGGCTTGGATACTTCTGAGAAATCCATGTGGAAAAAAATTTGAAAGGAAGATATGACTAATGAGTAATTTTCAAGTATATGTTGTATTAATATATATAAAAAGATTTAAAAGTAGTTCAGCTTTCATAAATAGAACCAATATAAGGATGTTGTTTTAGCATTTTTAATCATTATTTTTAAATAAATGATGTAATAGAGACTTGATTTGTGTTATGAAAGATTGAGAAACTAAGTTTTCTGTTAATTTAAAATATTTTGTGCCCTAAAACTATGTTAAATTCATGAAGTAAATTAGAATATTATATTTTTGAGGCATAACTCGTTAGCAGATATGTAGTGCAATGACTTACAAATAACTGAGAGTAAAATCAGTGATGTATAAACTAATTCATGAGTCTAGATAAAATATCAATTACCTCTGTTTAAAATGCTCTGTTAATTATTATTATATGTATTTAAATGTAGTTAAAGCTTTTAAACATATTGCTACATAGTGTTAACTCTACATAGTGCTACGTAGCTTTTAGTGTCACATAGCCCTAGAGAGCTTTTAATGATGAAGCATCGGCAAAATATATACATAGCCTATATCCTATTTTTATAGGGCCAGTAATGTTTTTCATGATGCTGTATTTCTGGGTTTTAGAGGAGAGACAATATCATTTTTGTTTAACAAACATGGTTTAACTTGTCTATTTTGTTTAACAAAAATGATCTCTTGGATTGCTTAGTTTAGACTCACTAATATTTTAGGTTATTAATTTATGTGTCCAAGTATTATTCTATAAGTTGTCACAATTGTTTAATAAAATAATATCTGTAAAATATGAACTTTCTGGAAGCCAATTTTTGTACATGATTTGGCACCATACACATCCACTACTAAAACATAGCTTCTTAAGTTGGGTTTCTTATTCTTTCAGGTGTCTAGACTTTGAGAAAATAAAGTTGACACAATTGTCTGGGTGACTAAAACAAAATACACTATTCCTTTTTTGGAGAACAAGCTTACTAAGTATAGTTTGAGACATGCACTGACTATATGGAGATATCCTATTTGTTCAACCAGGCCCACTTGTTTGGTAATGTCTAGTGAAGTACAACTTGTTCTCGTGGTTCTTGGAGATTTGTATTATGCTCTTTCACTCCTAAGAAGCTGTGTATTCTCACTTCTTAGTCTTTTGCTCTTTTTCTTTTCTTCACTTTTTTTCTTACCCTAATTCAGTTAATAAATCAAAACTATTTATTGATTTCCTGCTACATCGAGGTAGTTTTCTAGTATCTGTGAAGAATGCAAAGAAATACAAGGTGGGTCCCACTGGGTTCTGGAGGTGACGTGTAGAAAAAGAAATGCAATGTAAATGTTAACAAGCCATATGAAAGGTGTTACTGGAGCTATATGATTGTCAAATAAATGGCACAGACAGTATGCATTCTGAATTCAAAGGTCTGACAGAAGTAATTGCTCTGAACTAGGTCTTGAAGTATGGGTAGGACTTAACTGGTAAAGGACAGAGGAGAGAAAATGGCATGAGCAATGAGAGAGAGGCAGAAGTGTTGTTCTACATTTTTTAAAAAATTACACTTTAAGTTCTGGGATATGTGTGCAGGTTTGTTACATAGTTATACATGTCCCATCATGGTTTGCTGCACCAATCAACCCGTCATCTACATTAGGTATTTCTCCTAATGCTATCCTCCCTGAGTCCCCACTACCCGAAAGGCCCAGTGTGTGATGTTCCCCTCCTTGTGTCCATGTGTTCTCATTGTTCATCTCCCTCTTATGAATGAGAGCATGTGGAGTTTGGTTTTCTGTTCCTGTGTTAGTTTTCTAAGCATGATGGTTTCCAGCTTCATCCACATCCCTGCAAAGGACATGAACTCATCCTTTTTTATGGCTGCATAGTATTCCATAGTATATATGTGCCACATAATCTTTATCCAGTCTATCATTGATGGGCATTTGGGTTGGTTCCAAGTCTTTGCTATTGTGAATAGTGCCACAATAAACATACATGTGCATGTGTCTTTATAGTAGAATGATTTATAAACATTTGGGTATGGTAGAATGATTTATAAACATTACTGAGTAATGGGATTGCTGAGTCAAATGGTATTTCTAGTTTTAGATCCTTAAGGAATTGCCATACTGTCTTCCACAATGGTTGAACTAATTTACATTCCCACCAGTGTAAAAGTGTTTCTATTTCTCCACATCCTTGCCAGCATCTGTTTGTTTCCTGACTTTTCTTTTTTTTTTTTTGAGATGGAGTTTTGCTCTTGTTGCCCAGGCTAGAGTGCAGTGGTATGATGATCTCAGGTCACTGCAACCTCCACCTCCGGGGTTCAAGCAATTCTCCTGCCTCAGCCCCTGAGTATCTGGGATTTCAGGCACACATACCACCATGATCAGCTAATTTTTTTATATTTTTAGTAGAGATGGGGTTTCATCATTTCAGCCAGGTTGGTCTCGACCTCCTGACCTCAAGGGATCCACCACCTTGGCTTCCCAAAGTGCAAGGATTACAGGTGTGAGTCACCATGCCCGACCTGCTTCCTTAATGATCGCCATTCTAACTGGTGTAAGATGGCATCTCATTGTGGTTTTGATTTGCATTTCTCTCATGACAGTAATGATGAGCTTTTTCTCATGTGTTTGTTTGCTGTATAAATGTCTTTTAAGAAATGTCTGTTCATATCTTTTGCCCACTTTTTGATGGGATTTTTTTTTTCGTATAAAGTTATTTAAGGTCCTTGTAGATTCTGGATATTAGCCCTTTGTTAGATGGATGATTGCAAAAATTTTCTCTTATTCTGTAGGTTGCCTGTTCACTCTGATGATAATTTCTTTTGCTGTGCAGAAGCTCTTTAGTTTAATTAGATTTCATTTGTCAATTTTGGCTTTTGTTGCCATTGCTTTTGGTGTTTTAGTCATGAAGTCTTTGCCCATGCCTATGGCCTGAATGATATTGCCTATGTTTTCTTGTAGGGTTTTTATGGTTTTAGGTCTTATGTTTAAATCTTTAATTCATCGTGAGTTAATTTTTGTGTAAGGTGTAAGGAAGCAATCCAGTTTCAGCTTTCTGCATATGGCTAGCCAGTTTTCCCAAACACATTAAATAGAGAATCCCTTCCCTATTGATTGTTTTTGTCGGATTTGTCAAAGATCAGATGGTTTTAGATGTGTGGTGTTGTTTCTGAGGTCTCTGTTCTGTTCCATTGGTCTACATATCTGTTTTGGTACCAGAAGCATGCTGTTTTGGTCATTGTAGTCTTGCAATAGTTTGAAGTTAGGTAGCTTGATTCCTCCAACTTTGTTCTTTTTGCTTAGGATTGTCTTGGCTATACATGCTCTTTTGGTTCCATATGAAATTTAAATTAGTTTTTTCTAATTCTGTGAAGAAAGTCAATGTTAGCTCAATGGTATAGCATTGAATCTATAAATTACTTTAAGCAATATGGCCATTTTCATGATATTGATTCTTCCTATCCATAAGCATGGAATATTCTTCCATTTGTTTGTGTCCTCTCTTATTTCCTTAAGTAGTGGTTTGTAGTTCTCCTTGAAGAGGTCCTTCACATCCCTTGTAACTTGTATTCCTAGGTATTTTATTCTCTTTCTAGCAATTGTGAATGGGGATTCACTCATCATTTGGCTGTCTGTTTATTATTGGTGTATAGGAATGCTTGTGATTTTTGCACATTGATTTTTTGATTATCTCAATAGATGCAGAAAAGGCCTTCAATAAAATTCAACACCTATTCATGCTAAAAACTCTCAATAAACTAGGTATTAATGGAACATATCTCAAAATAATAAGAACTATTTATGACAAACCCACAGCCAGTATCATACTGAATGTGCAAAAGCTAGAAGCATTTCCTTCGAAAACCAGCACGAGTCAAGGATGTCCTCTCTAACAGCTCCTAATCAATATAATATTGAAAGTTCTGGTCAGGGCAGTGAGGCAAGAGAAGGAAATAAAGTATATTTAAATAGGAAAAGAAGAAGTCAAATTGTCTCTGTTTGCAGATGACATGATTGTATATTTAGAAAACCCCATTGTCTCAGCACACAATCTCCTTAAGCTGATAAGCAACTTCAGCAAAGTCTCAGGATACAAAATCAATGAGTTTTACATTTTTTGTTCCTTTTCCTTTCCCTGCTTTTTCTTTCATAAAGTTGAAAATTACCAGAGAGTGTTTGAGAATGAAAATTATGATTAGGTATGTTTTGTTGCTCTAGTGTTAGAAGAGAAATAATTCTATATCTTTTTTCGTCTCTTCACCCTAGTTAGAACAACCTAGGATTATGAAAAGTGTGAACTGTATCAGTTAGAATTAGGTTTGGCTTAACAGAAAAAAGAAACAATAAATAATAGTGACTTTATACAAGATTAAGATTTATTTCTCCATTATATAATATTTGGAGGGAGCTGTCTAAGTATGTTATAGCAGCTTCATGGTCTTGTTGTGAGCCAAGACTTCTATCTTTCTCCTCCACCATTTGCATTATGCAGTTTTCTTCCTCAAGGCTGCCTCATGGTCCAAGATAGCTGCTGGAGCACCAGCCAGAAAGTATGGATAGCAAGGTAAAGTAGTGGGAAAAGAAAAAAAAGCTCCCTAAAGCCTGAGTCTTCTTTCTTTAGGCAGCCTTACTGGAATTCCAACAAGATACTAGCACTTCTTGTTGCAGAATTGAGTCACGTGATTATACCTAGCCACTGAAATTGGGAAATATAGCAATTTACTGAGAGCTAAAAATTAGATTTCCGTTACTAAGCAAGAAGAGAGATATAGACAGCTAGTACATTCTACATAGGAGCAAGATACAGTAATTATTAAAGGTTTTAAGAAAGAGATTAATCTCAGTTAAATGACATGAGAGGACTTCAGGGAGAAATTGGTACTTGAGTTGGGATTAGGAAGATTTATTTTAGAGGAGGGAAATTCCAAATTATAAACTTTATATTTTTATTTGATTATTCTTAAAGTTTGATACTTGTTACAGCTATTTGGGAATTTAAATGGAAAATATTTACCTGTTCTTAAAATTTCGGATTATGGGTAGTTGTATGGTTTCTGGAGCCAGTCTGTCTGGGTTTGAACTGTTACTTAAGTACTGGCCTAACTATATAAACTTCCCTATATACATAATGAGGCAATGATAGTGCCTAAACTATAGAGTTGTGGCATAATCTATATAAAATGTTTATATGATGTGATAAGAAATAACTTTGAGCTAAACTTTAGATCTAGTTTTTGTCCCTGCTCTGCCATGAATTTGTGTGTGTGTTACTGTGGATATCCATGAAATAAGGAAATTGGTTATCTCTGACTAAGCCCTATAAGCTCAAAAATACCCTGATTCAAGGATTATTCTCTGATCACGAGTGACCATTCCTGTGGTATATACATAATGGAATCTGAAAAGGGTATTTATTTCAGATTACCTTAAAACTTTGAATGAAAGGATTTAATTAGAATTTTTGAAGAAAGAACTCAGAGGGCATTTTTGTTGGTTTTCAGTCATCTGGGTATACTAAATAAAATACTGTGCATGTTTATAGCTAGTTTAATATTGTCCCAGGTCTAATTTAAATAGTGTTTTTAGGAACTAATTATTATAGAAAACTGTTTTTGTTGTTGTGCTGTTGTTATTGTTTTTAATGTAGCTAGGCTGTTAATAACTAATGATAGATGAATTCAATTTACATAAATTTGAGACCAAGAAAATATTTTAAAATCATGCCACAGAGGATTGCTTTAAGTTAAGAAGTTAATGTCATTATCTCCTCCTCTCATTTAAATTGTTCAGTTTACAATAATTGTGGAGCATGGTAAATGATTTGAGAGTTCTCTCTTAATGAGATTTTAATAAAATGTGATAGTCAAGCACCCTGAATAACTAAAATGCTATTAAAATTTATGTATGTACATGTATATATTTCCACTTCAAGTTCAGGATTCTTACATGTTGCTCCTCATCAGGAGGTTTTGGTTTTTTAAAAATAGATACTGACATCTTTTGGGAAAATTCTTATTGAATTTTTTTTTCTTTAATTTCAAAAGATTCAATTGTGTTGAAAACAAATTCCGCAAACTAAATTTAGATCATTTGATTTGTTAGAACTTAGCATTTTTGACTTGGAGGCTGAATTCAGTGTTTCTGTGTCTCCAAGAATTATAGGTTAAAGTTTAAAAGGAACATTTAGAACTTTGCTATTTTTAGACTCCTCAGCCAGCCTATTATATTATTTTTGGAAACTCCTGGTCTTAAAGGGAATCACTAGGGAGTGATGAGTTGATCATGCCAAACTGAGTTTTTAATAATGATGTTATAAACATTAGAACAATTCATGGCAACATAAATGTATTAATAAAAATTTCAGAAACAGCATCAAAGAGTTAGAAAGTTATATCATCCTTGGAAATTCAAAACATCTAATTTAAAAAAGATCTATACGAGTCACTGATTACTTTCTAAATTTCTTCATTTAAAGTGTCAAGAAATGAATTTCTTTCACATAATTCTTCTCTTTAAAAATACTCATTGCTGGAACTAGCAGAAGCCAGTCTAAGATGAACAGTTTTCTTTTCATGCCAGATCAAAGGTTAAAAGGAGCTCCTTGCCTTGGGCTGAAAAACTCGCCAGCATATATTTTTATTCGCTTACCCAGTTGTTCTGTCTTCCCTCTGCTTTGGCTGGTTCCCAGTTACTACTGTGCTTTGTAGAAAGCTTTGAATAGATAACTGATGTTATTATAGTTGCTGAAAGAAAAGAAATCCCAAACACAAATGCCATGTTTTAATAATAACTTGTGATATATGTTTATCACCTTCTTATAATTTTTCCTTTCTTGTACAAAGATACATGCCTATTTTATTGTTCTGGGTGACTCCTGATCTTAAAAGAAAACCCCGAGTGAATGACAAAGATGATCAGGCCAAATCGAGTTTCCAACTTTGCTATAAAATATTAATGAAATTCATGGTAACATAAATGTAAGAATTTCCTAAATATTTAGAATGATTAGAAAGGAAACATCATTATCTTGGTTACTCATTAATTGCTGTGGAACAATGCTTTTTTTTAAATTAGGTCAAGAATCTCAAATGTTAAAAAACATTTAGTCTTAAAGAGACTTAAGGGCGGTACTAGATAAGATTCCATTGTTAATTTGATTTGCTTTCACTTAAGTCTAGGATGTACTTAGTTTATGGTTTATGGAGCATCTTATTTTGTACAGTATTGAAGACTGTGGAGTGTGAGTGTGTGTGTGTGTGTGTGTGTGTGTGTGTGTGTGACGCACACACACACTTAATTTTCTTAAAATCTTAACCCACATTATTCACTTGGGATCTTGGTTTTACCCTGAAAGTTTATGACTTTGTTTATAAACAAGTTTTTATTTTCATTAAACTTAAATGCCAAACAAATTACTTAATATTTAAGCAGTATCAGTACCATCTTCTAGATACTGTTTCAAGTTCATCTTTTAGTGGGAAGACCTGAATAAAACCACGATTTTAAATGGCCCATCGTGGGCATTAAAATTAATAACCGTGTTCAGATGAATGGAAGTTTGTTTCCACCTTTGCACAATGCAACCTATCATTGTGCTGTGCATTTCATTTGATCATCACCTGTTTGGGCAAGTGAACATTGTAAAGTCTGGATTGCTGAGAACAGACTATTGTTTTAAAAATACCATTGGTTTAATTAGCAATGTAGCACAGCGTAGGAAAATAGGATAGAAAACCAACACACATATATTCGGAGTCCATTAGATTCAAGGCATTTTTCGAGATACTGAAGCAAATTCACAAAATATAAATGTGGGAAAAATAATAATAAAATATTTAAGAAACAGAGAAGACAGGAATGAGGACTGTCTTCAATGCAGTGTTTTCCAGCATTCAGGCATCATTATAGCTTTTGCCATGTCAACATACTGTTTGTTAAATAAGACTAACATTTTCAATTTAAATTTATTTCAAGCCAAAACTTATATCAACACTATAAATAAAGAACTATCTTGTCATGAATAGAAGGTAACTGAAATTAAGTCAATGGAAAAGCTACTATTAATTTGTAGCTAACCTCTGCTGCTTACTCAAGGCTCTGAGTCTGATGCCTACCCTTCTTTTGATAAAAGGTGAAATTAGCACCAGCACCAGACAATCTTTCCCTTCTGCAATCTGAAGGATTGAAAGAGAGTTGAAAAGGCAGTACGTTGCATTACTAATTCTCTGTGCACATGTCCTTTGATTCATCTTGTTTTCATTTATACTTTGGGAAACACTGTTCTCTGAGGTCACTTCTCAATCACTTCATCAAAGAAATGAATTAAAATTATTTGGAGAAGTCAAATGAAGAAACCTCCAGAATCAAGGACTCTGGCAACCTGAACATATTAGTGTTTTTTTTTTTTTTTTTTTTTTTACTAGATCATTTTCTATGTGACACCTCTCCAGAAAAGCAGTGGCATGCGTCCCAAAGTGACAAACATGTTTGCAGAGTTAAAAATATGCTGTAATGCTCCAGTCAGGAAGACCTAGTGATAGCTGCATGTGGGTTTGTTTTTAAAACAAACTCTTATCTGAAGTACAATCATTGTAAATATAAAATCGTCTTTGTTGCTTAATAAAAATGTATAGAATCTATACCTACTCCATTTTAGCAGCATAATGTTCTGTGCTGTCTGGCAGGACTTGTGTAGCAAGTAAATGCATTAGTCACAGTGACCATTTTTCTTGCAAATTTGTGACACAGATTTAATTATTGGAATGACCAGCAACTTACAAATCTAATTTTGGTGGAGGCTGAGGCAACTTTTTTTTTTTATTTTAATAATGATGGATTTTTTAAAGCAATGATTTCATTACCATTTAAAGAAATCTACTGGTGTAGAACTAGCCAATTGACTGGTTATTTTATTACCCTTTAACAAATGCCATGTACTTTCATTTTAATTTTTATTAATTTTTAAAACATCATCAATTCCAAACTGGAAAAGTATTTGCTCCTATATCCATTTGAGTAAAAATAAATAAATATAAGTTATTCTGGGTCAGGATATTTGTAAAGGACCTCCTGAGAAAGATGATCCTAGCAGTTGTTTAAAATCAAAATTAAATTTCTTTAATTTGAATCCAGTCTACTAGAAAACTACTTAGTTTGTGGTCTTTAGTAAGAGATGCTTAGTAACTACTAATTGATGATAATGTGGCAAATAGTTCTCATTTCTTTGTTTCTTTCTCCTTCAAACTAAAAATTTTGTGTGGTTAATCTATTTGTTGAGCTAATATTTTGGGGGTCTGCCATAATGGTATGGTGAGCCAAATGATTAAGATTTTTGCCTTCATCTATATTACAGATTCTTAAGGTGAGAATATAAGTCCTAACTGGGAGTGTATGTGGCTGGGAGAGGCTGTTGTAGTAAATAGTGTTAAATATTTTCATAGAACTTCATTACAGTTTTGTTCTATTATTAATATACCTTGTTGACTCAGACCCCACTGCCATTCCAAAATAAATCTGGCCATGTGGAGAGAAGCAGGAGGAAAATAGAGGATGTATAAACTATAAACTTGGTTCTACTGACCAAAGAGAATCCCTTGTTGGTCCCTGTGATGAAAGCAGTGTGAGGTCTCCAGACTTCATTATGGATTTAGGATTTGAAGTAAACATTTAGTTTTCTAAAAAACAATAGTCTCTATTATTAGAAATAGCAGATTTTAGTTTGAAATTAAAAAATCATATTTTAAGCTTAGATTTATTGCATGTTGCTGTTTGATCTTACATTAACTTTTAAAATGGAACATTTGTGGACATCTTACTATGTGCTAGGCTCTTGTCCAACTTCTAGAACTGAAAAAAATAATTTAAAAAACAATTCTTGCCCTCAATTTGCTTAAAATTCCTGAATTTAAATGCTGCTTTTCCTAGTATGATTCTACAGACCTCCTAATTCTGAATTGACTCCAAGTAACGGCACCATATAGTTTGAAGACCACTTATTTTACTGTAAAACTTCAAGTAGGCAGGCATGGTGGCTCACGCCTGTAATCCCAGCACTTTGGGAGACCAAGGTAGGCAGATCACAAAGTCGGGAGTTCGAGACCAGACTGACCAACATGGTAAAACCTCATCTCTACGAAAAGTACAAAAATTAGCTGGGCATGGTGGCACATGCCTATAATCCCAGCTACTCAGGATGCTGAGGCCAGAGAATTGCTTGAACCTGGGAGGCGGAGGTTGCAGTGAGCTGAGATCATACTACTGCACTCCAGCCTGGGCAACAGAGTGACACTGGGTCTCAAAAAAAAAAAAAAAGCCAGAGAATATGAATATTATATATCTTGCAAATATTTTTCTTTGTTTTTAGCCTTCTAATTTTTGTTTTGTGTGTATATGGGTGAGGGGGTGATTTTTTATTGACAAATTCAAAATTTCTTTAAATCAGATCTATTGAGGTATAATTTCTATACAGAAAAATCTTGCATTTTAGAGGTAAAGTTCTGTCAGTTTTGATAAATGTATGCAGTCATATAGCAATCCTCTCCATCAAGATAATATACTCATCACCTAGAAAGTTTCTTCTTGCCCTTTGGAGTCAATCCTCAGTCTCTGGCAGCCACTGAATTTTTTTTCTGTCTCTATACTTGTGCCTTTTTCCAGAAAGTCATCTAAATGGAATCACACGATATATGCTATTTGAGTACGATTTCTGTCACTTAGTATATGCTTTTGTGATTCATCTATGTTGTATATATCAGTAGTTAATTTCTTTTTATTGCTAAGTAGTATTACATTGTTAATTCGTTTTCCATTTGATGAACTTCTGGTTGCTTCCTTGATGATGATTATAAATAAAGTTGCTATGAATATTTGTGTACAGGTTCTTATATAGATATATGTTTCTATTTCTTTTGGAAATATCTATACTGAGTCATATAGTGAGTATATTTTAACATTATAAGAAATCACCAAACTCTTTGCAAAATGATTATACCATTTTACATTCCCAGCAGGAATGCATAAGGAGTCCATTTGCTCTACAACCTTGCCATCTCTTGACATTCCCAATATTTTTTATTTTAGCCATTCTAATAGGTGTGTAGTGGTATGTCATCATAGCTATAATTTGTATTTCTCTAATGGCTAATGATGTTGGACATTTTGTATGTGCTTATTTGCCACTGTATATCTTCTTTTGTAGCCTGTGTGTTCAAATCTCTTACCCATCTTATTTATTAGATTGCTTTCTTATAATTGGGTGCAAGTTTTTAAGTATGTTTTGGACACCAGTCATTTATCAGACATATGTTTTGTAAGTGCAGTCTGTAGCTCATTTTTTCATTTTCTTGACAGTGACTTTCAAATAGCAGAAGTTTAAAATTTTTGTTAAATCTAGTTTATTATTTTTCTTTTATGACTCAGGCTTTTAGTATTCTATTAAGAAATCCTTGTTTGCCACAAATATTTTTCTCCTATGTTTTCTTTTATAAGTTTTAGTTTTTGTTTTTACATTTAGTCTTAGGACCCATTTTGAATTAATGTTTGTGTATAGTTTAGTATATTAGTCGGTGTTCATTACTTTGCATATTGTTCTAGAATTGTAAAGTTTTTATGTCTGTCACATTTGTCCATGATTTTTTCATTGCCTTTGTACTTATGAAGCTTTTTCCTATCACAATGCCAGGTAAAATTTTATGTGTATTTTCTTTTAGTTTTATAATCAAGATGAATACTTAATACTGTATATACTAAAAAGCAAAGCCCATCATATGGGGGTTCATAAAAATAAATAATAGATTGGAAGGGCTTCACCTGATTATGGTATCATTGGTTAAAGAAGTCAATTTCTGTTTGTTGCTTTCCCTACTGTGTTTTTTGGCCCTGTAAATCCAGCCTCACAGTGTTATTCTCACATCTACATAGTGATAGATATGCCTGTCCCTGAAAATAATTGGATCACTATTCATGACTGTTAAAAATTGTTTTTCTATCTTAGGATATCACATATGACATTAATGCAATTACTTAAAATTGTTTATTCAAAATGTGAAATGGGGATGGACATAGAAGAATAAGGGAAAATTATAGAAACCTCATTTTTTAAATCAATTTGATTTACAATTGTTCACACTAATTAACAGTAAAATATTCTTATTTGGAGGATTATGAACCACGGTGAAAGGCTGTCAGTATAATTTAAGATAATAGAGGTCTTTTTAAAAATAAAATTTATAATTTTAAGAGCCTTGATAAACTTGATTTTAACTTTTGATAATTGAACAAGCTATACTGATCAGGGGAAAATGATCTATTAATATAAACCTGGTATTTTGGAAATTAGAGTCAAAGCACCACAAATCTAGATGGTGAGTAAGTAGAGTAACTGGTGTTACCTAGAGTAACATATTCTATGTGTCTAGGGATGGTTATACTCTGAGCTTACAGCTTTCTTTTTTGCTAGAACCCTTCACTTGTTTACTTTTCCTGAGTAGCTTGTTTTGGTGATATTTTTAATAAGTAGAATAATTTAAAATGTTCACTGTGTTTATAGTTTTGCCTTATAACAGTAGTTACTGGTCAAAATTTGTGGTTTGGTTTCTTTTATTGTTCAGCCAATTCTCTCATAAGCAGTTATTTTCTACAGTGTTTTTAGGTTTTCACTTGAATGCTTAAATTAATATTCTTATCCATTTATTTTGGAGGGATAATGTTTATTAACATTATTGTACTTTTGGTGATTTCCAAGAGCCAGGGCAATGAATCCTATCTTCTTTGTTGTCATCTACATAATGTTATAAAATAAACTATTCCAAATACTACATTTATGTGTTGCTCCTACGCCCTAATGCCTTTAGTGGCTCTTAATTACCCACTACCTAATTGGCCATTCAGGGATCCTCCCAGTGTGGCCCTATTGTCTCTCTCTCTCCCCACCTACCCAGTGTTTTTCATTCCCGTGCTAACTGTTGATCCACACTTCTCCACCCTCTCCTCTTTGTTAAATCCAGTTTATCTATTTTTTTTTTCTTTTATAGCTCAGGCTTTTTGTATCCTATCTCAGAAATCCTTGTTTGTCACAAAGATTTTTTTCCCTATGTTTTCTTCTATGAATTAATGTTTGTGTATAGTTTGGTGTATTAGTTGCTGTTTGTGATTTTTGCATACAGTTATAGAATTTTAAAGCTTTTATGATCTGTCATATTTGTCCATTTTTTCCTTTATGGATTTTTTTTTATTGCTTTTATACTTATAAAGCATCCTGTAATGTTTGGGCATTTTTCTGCTTCCACCTCTTTGCTTGCACTGTTCCCATCCATTCCATTATCCTAGCCATCCCTCAAAGCTGTCTCAAAAGCAATTTCTCCAGCTTTCCTTTTATGGTTATTTAATTTTTGGAGTGAGTTTCCATCTAGATTATAATGGGTTACTATAGATTGTAGCAGGTTAGTGCAGTTAGTTTGAAATTCTGACCTTCTCTCCCATCTCTGGCACTTGCTATCCTTGTTAGCCTGCTATTTTTCTTTTTATAAAATAATGTCTTCTAACATAGTATATAATGTATCATTTATTATATAAATTGACTGTCTCCCGCTATTCAAATGAAAGCTCCATGAAAGCTCTTTCTTTTGGTTGCTTATCTATCTTCAATATTTATAGTAGTTGGCACAAAGTAACCATTCAAAAAATATTAAATGGACAGGTATCATCCAATGAATAGTATTTTAATCTCTCTTCTTTATTTAAGGTTATAAAATATCTTATATATTGTATGCACTTAAAATGTGTGTTAATTATTATAATTATATGTTGAATTCATTTGACAAAAATTGTATCACTTTTGTCATCTGTTTTGACCATAATTGGTCATCTGTCTACCAGATTCTTCTTTACCACATTAAAATGATTTTAAATTTCAAGCTTTTAAATCTCAATAAAACATATGCTATGGCTGTAAGAAATTTGTATTGCCTTATATTCAGTGTTTATTTGGAATTAGAGTAGATATTCATCCCACATCTAAGTTTGATATTTAGTAATTTATAAGATTTTCTTCTACTAAAGAAGGAAATCCTATAAAGTAGATTAGGGCAGATAATAGATTTGGTAATCTATTATCCCTGTATAATAGATTACCAAACCCATATGCGATTTTCATTGAAATAATTGATTTTAAATATCAGGAAGTTTTTCATGAAAAATGACTATAAATGTGATTATTACAAATATTTGAATAGCTAGAGATGTGTAAATAAGAGGATATAATAAATGATTTCCATTATATAGCATTTAGAGAATAGTTTCACTGTTGATGTTAAAGGAAAGCATTTTTTTAATTAAGTTTATTTTTTAACTACTTGTGAAATACATGCTATAATTAAATTGACAAGTGAAAGTTAAATTTCTAGACAGCACTTAAGAAGAAACTGCACAGTATAAGTAAAAATGTAAGTATGAAAAATTAAAAAACCAATTCAGTGGTGCATAAATCCATATCTGAGTGGCATTAGAAGTCCTTAGAAAATAGAACAAAGAAAGAAAAAGCCAAGGTGAGAATGACAAACCAGATAACTTGAACTTGCGCTATCATATGACAGCAGATGAAAGCTAATGTGGTTTGCTCTTTAGAAGCATCGTGTTACAACCCTCTGCACTGTAGTTTAGTGGGTTCATAATTCAGAATATTGCTTTGACTTTGGTCTTATCATCTTGTCAGAGGTTAAAATTTGTTAAATGAGATATAGAAAATAATAAAGATGTGACTTGGGCTGGAGGAGCTTTGGAGAGTGCTCTCTATCTCCATGTAATGGAGAAGAGACAGACTTTTAAGATACTTAAGGAAGGATAGTTACTCAAATGATTTTTTAATGGGAAAGTTTTTTTTTTTTTTTTGAATTAAGGTCTTGTTTCATTGCCTAAGCTGGAGTGCAGTGTGGTAAGATCACAGTTCACTGTATCCTCAACCTCCCAGGCTCAAGCAATTCTCCTACCTCAGCCTCTCGAGTAGCTGGGACTACAGGCATGCACCACCATGCCTGGGTAATTTTTAAAAAGTTTTGTAGGGACTGGGTCTTACTTTGTTGCCCATGCTGGTCTTGATCACCTGGGCTCAAGCAATTCTCTTGCCTCAACCTCCTAAAGAGCTGGGATTACAGGTGTGAGCCACTGCGCCTTCTATTTTAAAAATAATAACCTAAAAAATACATTAACATTTGTATTTTTTATAACAGCCTAACGAGCCATTCAGAATACCTGATCAGTAGCTACTGAGGTATGCAAATGAGGAGCAGGACAGATTTTTCAATTTTTTCAAAAATTAAAATCAGTAATAGGAAATATTATTTCTAGTATTACCAAAGAAAGTAGGTTTACATGTCTCTTTTTCTCTTTTCTTCATTTATTTCTGCCTTTTTAAAATAAAGAGGAAACAATGAGTAGAGATCATTGAAACAGTATGTAAACATAGAGGATTCTGCCTTTTGCCCTTTAATTTACAGATATTTTTCCTCCTAGATGGTTGAATCCTTGGGTCTATATCTTGTGTAGTTTATAGCCAAACAACTGTTAAAGTCAAAAGGTTAAATTTCCAGCTTAAAAAAATTTAAATAAAAACTTCTACCAGTACAAACCAATGGTTAAAAAAAGTTTTAAGCATGTAACACTAGAAAACATTCAGATTAGGAAGAATACTTTTCTTTTTTTTTGGGTTCATGTGTCAACCTAGGGTGGTGTGCAGTGGCATCATGACAAATCACTGCAACCTTTGCCTCTCAGGCTCAAGTGATTCTCCCATCTCAGCCTCCTGAGTAGCGGGGACCACAGGCATGCAACACCATGCCTAGATAAATTTTTTTGCGTGTGTATTTTTTGTAGAGACAGGATTTTGCCATGTTGCCCAAGCTGATCTGCAATCCTTACTTCTGAAACAAATCTTCACCATGTCTGGCTACTTTTAGATTCCATCAGCCTCGTGCCATGATCAGTAAGATTTTTCTAGAGACAAAAATACGATGCGCTAATAAAAATCGCAGATAGCATTGTGCATTTTTGTCTTGGTTTCCCCCAATTGTTCCTGACCTTTCATTTCTTTATGAGACTTCTAAATAGTGAGTCACCTAAAGTATATGTTTTTAAAAATACAAACTAGAAGGAAAAGTTTTTCTTCTTTATATTTACTTATTTAATTTATTTTTTGTAGAGATGGAGTTTTGCTATGTTGCCTAGATTATTCTTGAATTTCTAAGCTCAAGCAATCCTTTCACATTGGCCTCCCAAGTTTTGGGATTATAAACATGATAATCCACCATACTCAGCCTAAGTTTTTCTTTGTAAAGGAGAGGTTGGGTGCCACGTAGTCTTTAAAGTTTTTCTTTCTCTGTTGGAAATCACTCTTGATACCTCACAGATCTGAGAGCTCTTTCTTTGGCTTTGATGGTAGCATGATGTCGGTTGCTGAACTATTTCTAGTAATATTACTTTTTTTCATTGTCTATTGGAACCATCCCACATTTTTAAGATACTAAGCACCTCATTGTTAGAAATATAAGTAGCATATACTTGGCAAGTTTGTGATGGTTCTGTTTAGAAACTGATTCTGTGGCACCACCTTGCAAGAATAGATTCACATTAATCATACTCAGATAATGATATATAAGACAGATTGCCAATTTACTAATTGCAAATGGAAAAAATAGTTATGAAAGACTTTTAGACACTGGGGTTGATACATTCTGTCTTCATGGTTAAATTCACATGAGAAAGTATTTTACTAAGAAGTTTATTTGGTGAGAATGAGATTAGAAGAAGCAGAGGTAGGGAGGTAATACTCAAGAGCAATTCTATCAGTCTGTTGTAAATGGATGTGTCTGGCTCCACTGCAAGGGTACATTGCCCTTGGAAACAGACAGGTCCATCATTTGGACCAGGGATCTTCTTTCCTAGGTGTGCTTAGATAGGTATTCTTTTTTTTTTTTTGAGACAGAGTCTCACTCTGTTGCCAGGCGCCAGGCTGGAATGCAGTGGCATGATCTCGGCACACTGCAACCTCCGCCTCCCAGGTTCAAGCAATTCTCCTGCCTCAGCCTCCCAAGTAGCTGAGACTACAGGCGTGCGCCACCACGCTCAGCTAATTTTTGTATTTTTTAGTAGAGACGGGTTTTCACCATTTTGGCCAGGATGGTCTCAATCTCCTGACCTCGTGATCCGCCCGCCTCAGCCTCCCAAAGTGCTGGGATTACAGGCGTGAGTCACCGCGCCCGGCCTAGATAGGCATACTTAATCATTGCTTTTAGGTTTGTTTTCTCTATTTCCATTGCTGGCTGGTTTCCCCTTTTATATTGATCTGCCTTACCTTAAGGCCTTGCTGTCACTGACAGTATTCTCATGTTTTAAGGTGATTTTGCATGTTTTTACCATAAAGGTAGTTCTTTTATTTCCAAGTTCAGGAAGAGGGAGGTACTTTAGTATTTCCATTTTGTATCATCTATAGTTGTGCTTACTAGTATGGTGGCCAAAAGCCACATGTAGCTATTTAAAATTCAATTAATGAAAATTAAATAAAGTTAAACTTTTCAATTGCTCAGTCGCACTAACCACATTTTAAGTATCCAACAACCACATGTGACTGGTGGCTCCCATGTTGGACAGTACAGAGTGTTGAACATTTTCATCATTGCTCTACTGGAGAGCACTGGTGAAAGATGTTTAATAGACAAACTATTTTGCAATCACATATTTAATTAGTTTAATTATAAATTGTTTTGCAATTTATACATTTTTAATATAATTTGGCATCTATTCTTATATGTCTTCATTTTTGTATATTTCTTCATTTCTTATATGTCTTCATTTTTGTATTTTTCATTCTTCTTTCAGGTAATAGCCCAACTTCCGATTCTAGTCTTCTCTAGTGAATTCAAAGACAATCATATATACATGTTCAGCTTGTCAGGGATCTGTTATTAGATACTAGTGGGTTAATTATCCAGCACTTAAAACTTGTTCTTTTTGAAAAGTGCTCATGATTTTTATTTGCAGTTTTCCTTTAGTTTACTAAGAGGACTATTTACTTTAGGGTATTAGGAAAAACCCTAGTGCACAGCCGGAACTTTTTTTTAATGTTTAAATTACAATTTACATAATATTGACATTTCATCATGGTAGATTGCTTTTCTTTTCCAACACTGTACTATTTTGACAAATTAATAATACTCTTTTGGAAATGCTGACAGTGCCAAGAAAATAAATACAACCTTGTATGTATAAGAAATGTTTTTTGGAAAATAGTATAATGTAGCTAGAAATGCCTGAAAGTCAGTTCATTTTCAGAGTCTGAATATTATTTTATTTTTAACTCATGTCTTCTTCTGTATTTAGCAATGGTTCTCAGACAAGAATGGTGGCTCACACTTGTAATCTCAGTATTTTGGGAGGCTAATGCAGGTGGATTGTTGGAGCCCAGTAGTTTGAGACCAGCTTGGGCAACAGAGCAAGACCCTGTTTCTACAAAAAATCAAAAAATTAGCCAGATGGAGTGTTGCCCACTTGTAGTCCCAGCTTCTCTGGAGGCTGAGGTGGGAGGGCCGTTTGAACCCACAAGTTCTAGGCTGCAGTGAGCCATGATTGTGCCACTGCACTCCAGCCTGGGCAACAGTGGGAGACCCTGTCTCTATTTAAAACAAAAACAAACAAAACCGAACTGTTCTCATGGGACTATAACATTTTTAAGTAGTCTGCTTTAATCTCGTTTACAATTCAAAGATCATTTTTTCTAAGATTGGTCTTTCTTACATGGTTGTTTGACTGACTAGTCCAGTGATTTTCCAACATTTGGATTCCACTGATAAGTAAAATTTCAAAATAAATTTTGGCAGGTGCCTAATGTTTTCAGTTCTTTATCTTCTAAATGAAACTACCATTTGTTGTCAACATTTCATGGAAGGAATGGGCATTTAAACATAAAACTCACAAGGATGTATTTCAAAATAACTGGAATAAATGACATTCATACTATATTCTTCTTATTTTTCCCATGTATTTAGATTTTATGCTTTTAGTCAGGCAAAGACTAAAGATTTTCTTGTCTCTAGGCAAGAAAATACTATCATATAATCAGGAAACATTTGACAATTCAAAAGTTTGACAAGTAATGGTGATTTATCAAAAAGTTATTCAACAGTTTTCACTATGCCAGCTGTTATTGCAATTTTCATTTGTATAATTCACACTCTAAATTCGCCCAAGTTTTACTCTCTAGGGACTAAAAAGAAATAGAACTGAAGGAAGAAGGAATCAAAGCAATACAGAGAAAATAACTTGTTAAGTAGACCTAGGAGTTAGTTGCAAAGGAAATTTATTTTCAGGTTAGGTTAATTTAGCTGACTTGTTGGGAGCTTAGAATTTTAGCAAAAAAAAAAAATCATACAGTTTGGAAAAATGCATTTTTAGGGTGACATTTAAAAATATGTATATAATTTTTACTTGTGAAGTTTTCTGTGTGCTTAGTGGACTTGTGAAATAACTCTTTATACATATTTATTCATCTGTATTTTTATACACAATTGTTCTTATTACTGGAAAAGATAACTTGTTGTTGAATATTTTGAAGGCAATGGTTTCAGTGTAGCTGCTGGGAGAAATAAAAGGATGTCAACAGGCCCAAATCCCACTCTCAGAGAATTTACACTATAGTAGTACATATGAAAACACATGTAAAAGTTTAGCTAAAATATGGGCGGTTGGAAAGAACTCACAAAATAGATGGCATGAGAAACAGCTTTGCAGAACAGGTAGCATTTAGGAAAATCATTACACTCATTTCAGACTAAGAGGACCTTACTATTACTGACTCTCTAGGCAAAAATCTAAGTAGGCTTATCTTATGATGAGTTGTAATGTTAGCACCTTGTAGGCAAAATGTAGTATAATCCAAAATAATAATCCAAAAGAGACAAGTAATAGGTATAAGAAAACCAGGTCTAATATTTGTCATAACTGAATTTCTGCACGAAAAGTACATTTGACATGAGAAGTCTGCAAATTCATTTATTAAACCTTTTAGTTATAGTTTTACACACAGTTAAACTATAATAATGTTCTTTTTAGGTAAATGTTATACTCTCTTTCTGAATATTAATCTTTACTTCTGTTGAAAAATAGTTTTTCTTCTAAATAAGTAAAGACTTCATTTGTTCCTATCAATATTATTGACATCATAGCAGAGCCCTAATAAATCTGGCCTATGGTATGGCTTCTAAATTATGTTCTAAGAAATGCAGGAATTAAAGGAAAACACTGATGTTTCATAGATCTCCTAAAATATTATACATTATTGGAGACAGTGACACCATATGGGAGAAATTTCCTTCTTTGTATCTTTCTTCCCCCTATTTACATACCTATACCTTTCCTAAAGCTTTTTATTTCTCCATTTTCAAAGATAAATTGGATCTTGATCTATTGTTATTTTGACTTCATATTCTTGGCTCTTTTCATAACTGAAAGCTATTTATTAACCTCATGTTGTACATGTATCACTGAAGTCAGTTGAGTTATATTCAATTGGGTGATGAAGAATATAAGATACAATTTCTGTTTAAGAGTGTAACTGAAGAAAGGAGACATGCCAAAGTAAAACACTCAGAAAGGAACAAGACAAGATAAAGAATTGAGTGCTCAAATGTGTGATATCATCAGTTAATAAAGAGAGAACACAGTAGGTTAAAATGATCAGGAAGGAATGCTGGTGAATGTTAAGTGTGAAGATCTTGAAAATTGAGAACAGCCCAAGTGGAGAAGGTCAACCCGAGAGAGGTTGTGGTGCAGTAAGGGCAGGGACCATGCCTATTATGCTCACTGTTATATCTCTCTATATATAAATGTAATAGCAAATACAGTGCCTGGGACATAGTGGATGGTCAATATATAACAAATAAATGAATGAATGGTCGTTGTAGGCAAGAAAGTGAAAAGAGGGGTGTTTACTGGAGTAAGCCCGTTCTTGGTAGCTGGTGAAAATTAGGTGAGACAGGATTATAGAGGGCCTGAATGAGAGGCTCAACTTGGACTTGATACCATGTGAGGCATTGCTGAAGAATTTTCAAGGAGTGTATCACAGCAAAAGTGCTGTATTGGGAGAAATGGTCTGGTAGCCACGTGTTTGTTGGTAAGTTGGTGAGTGAAAGACCCTGTGTATAATATTCTGAGCCCCGATGAGCAATGATGAACACTTTGGCTAGAGCTTTTCGATTGTCTTACAAATAAAGGACCACAAACACAAAAGAAAAAGAAAACCTTTCTTAATCATTTCTTCAATTATTTAGACAGTTAATATTAACCTAGTGACTACTATATGCAAGGATCTGATACTGAAGGAGGAGTCTCTACTGAGTTTTGAGTTAGGGATACCTAGGAGTACCAATAGAGATTAAATAAGATCAAATCTTTCAAATGCTTAGCAGAGTGGCCCATTAGCAAGCATTCATAAATGGTAGGTGCTACTATTATTATTCAGAGTATTTTACCCCAAAATTCTCTGTATAAGCCTTTCTCAAGACCTTTTTTTGTTTTTGGAGAAAGGATCTTGTTCTGTCCCCCAGGCTGGAGTGCGGTGGTTCAATTATAGATCACTGCAGTCTCAACCTCCAGGGCTCAAGCAATCTTCCCAACTCAGCCTCCTTAGTAGCTGGGACTATAGGTGTGTAACACCACACTCAGCTAATTTTTAAATTTTTTGTGTAGAGACACAATCTTGCTATGTTGCCTAGGCTGGTCTTGAACTCTCAGCCTCAAGCAATCCTCCTGCCTCAGCCTCTCAAAGTGCTGGGATTACAGGAATGAATCGCCGTGCCCAGCTGTTGAAAATTCTTATCTAGCCCCCGAATATGGTATTTTCCTAAATCTCTGGACCCTAAAAAAGCAACAGCAATATTTTAAAAATTAAAAACTTTGAAATGTATGCAGAGTATACCAAATAATATTAATAAGTCCCGTGTACCTGTCTCTTAACTTCTACATATGTCAACTCGGCCTAGTCTTTTTTCTTCTCCACTTCCATCTACTTTCTTCCTCTCGTGTATTATTTTGAAGCAAACTCTGGTGATTATGTAATTTCAACAAGAATCCCTAATAGGGAACTTTTAAGGAATCACTATAATGGTGTCTTTTACTTAGATACTTATTCTGACCAAGTTTTTCCTGAAAGTTTCTAGAATATTATAGGGTAAAAAGGCCAGGAAATTCAAGAAACATAAAGAGACTAGGGACTCAAAGATATAAAGATTAATTGTGAGGCATTCTGAACAAAAACAGGGAATATAGGTGAGAAAATCATTTTGAGTGCAATAACTAAACATTTCATTTGATATGTAGTAGTGCTGTCCAGAGATAGATATAGTTGTTGATAACCATTTTTCCTTCTTTTTTTATTTCTTTTTTTTTATTGTACTTTAGGTTCTGGGGTACATGTGCTGATCATGCAGAAGTGTTACATAGGTACATCCATGGCAATGTGGTTTGCTGCCTCCATCCCTCATCACCTATATCTGGCATTTCTCCCCATGTTATCTCTCCCCAGTCTTCCTACCCATTGGCTGTCCCTCCACTAGACCCCCTCCAACAGACCCCACATGCTCTCCTCACTATGTCCACGTGTTCTCATTGTTCAACACCTGCCTATCAGTGAGAACATGTGGTGTTTGACTTTCTGTTCTTGGGTCAGTTTGCTGAGAATGATGGTTTCCAGATTTATCCATGTCCCTACAAAGGACATGAACTCATCATTTTTTCTGGCTGCATAGTGTTCCATGGTGTATATGTGCCACATTTTCCTTGTTCAGTCTATCATCGATGGGCATTTGTATTGGTTCCAGGTCTTTGTATTGTAAACAGTGCCGCAATGAACATACCTGTGCATGTGTCTTTATAATAGAATGATTTATAATCCTTTGAGTATATACACAGTAATGGGATTGCTGGGTCAAATGGAATTTCTATTTCTAGGTCCTTGAGGAAGCGCCACACTGTTTTCCACAATGGTTGAACTAATTTACACTCCCACCAGCAGTGTAAAAGTGTTCTTATTTCTCTATATCCTCTCCAGCATCTGTTGTCTCCCGATTTTTTAATGATCACCATTCTAACTGGTGTGAGATGGTATCTCAAGGTA
>CAUYOR010080955.1:0-11559 GCA_963573925.1 Callimico goeldii | reverse complement strand
TTTTAGGTTTTGGGGTACATGTGAAGAACATGCAGGATAGTTGCATAGGTACACACGTGGCAGTGTGATTTGCTGCCTTCCTCCCCTTCACCTATATCTGGCATTTCTCCCCATGCTATCTCTCCCCAACTCCCCACCCCCCATCCCTTCCCTATTCCCCCCAACAGACCCCAGTGTGTAGTGCTCCCCTCCCTGTGTCCATGTGTTCTCA
Organism: Callimico goeldii; assembly: GCA_963573925.1. Classification (NCBI taxonomy): domain Eukaryota; kingdom Metazoa; phylum Chordata; class Mammalia; order Primates; family Cebidae; genus Callimico; species Callimico goeldii. Next base: position 11,348 of record CAUYOR010080955.1, on the reverse strand, counting down.
TCGTTCAACACCCGCCTATGAGTGAGCCGCATCTGCTTCTTAATTGCCTTTAGCTCAACGATCCTTATGCATATTTGGGGGCGGCATATTCTTGTCTTCCAAGCTACACAGATTATACAGCTCAATGAAAAACATGAACTTTTTCTTCATTATCTAGAAAGTGATGGAAGTCGTGTCCAGAGGGTGCTGATGTGGGCCTGGAGATGAGGGTATAGACGGCTACCGTCCCAGGCAGGCTCCACCTCTGCCCTCTGTGAAGTGGAGGAGGGGCTGAGGCTCCTTGGGTACAGGCAGGGAGAATGGGAGGGCGGCGGGGTTGAGGAAGCTGCCCCGTGCTTCCAGGCCGGATTGTCCAGGATGAAACGAGTTTTCCCCATGGATCTCCAGGTCTTCTCCGTGGAATTTGGACAGCTGAAGGCAGAGACAGGTCCCTGTGGGGAAGTATCTGCTCCCTTTTCTAACAAGTGTAAAGCAAGCAGGGCAAGGCTCCAAAGGGAGCAGCCGGAGCAGGCCCAACCCCAGATGGCCCTGGGTTCCGTGGTTGACCCAGAAGCAGGTCAGGCTTGGAGCCAGGACTAGTGACTCACAATCCCTATGCAGACAGAGACCAGGGAAGCATCCCTCCCAGGTGGAACCCCTCCTCCTCCATGAGTCACCCGGCTCCATACACCTGTCTGATTCTAGCAGCCCAACCCACCTGTGCCAACTAGCAGCTTACGTTTCTCATGGGCTCACCTGTCTGTCCCATTGGCACTTCCTCAAAACACCGAGGGGAGGAAGTGTGAAATGTTATCCTGGAAAATTCTGTGAGTTAGAAAACGGGGCCAAGTGCTCCCAACTGATGACTGACAAATCTAGAATCAGCCTCATTACGCTTCCAGTGTGTTACACAAACCACCCAGCCTTGCTGCTTCTCTGAATATTGTATCTATAAAGTACGCCAGACTCTCCGCAGGCAGGATTTCTATGGCAGGGGAAGAGAGCGAAGCAGGTGTCGAGGTTCATTCATCTCATCTTGGTCCCTTTCTGAAAACGGACACACTCTGTGTACATATCATGCAAATGTATACTTGCTTTGTATGCATGTTTAGGACTATTTCTGATCCAGATGCTGCACTAAATTAAGTTAGTTTTAATTATGTTATTCTGGAGCTAAAACAGTCTTCTGTGGTATTTCCCATGGCTGCGCTCTGTCGAGTATATTTCCAAGTCATTACCCGGATCATGGTCATTGGCTTTCACATTGAAGTGGCCACAGGTAGAGAATAGCACAACCTTCACATTGAATTGAGTCCACTAAGGCCTTTTCCTTGGTAAAACTGAGGGGCAAATACAAATGGAAGAAGCAGTAACCAGCAAAAAAGGTTCTCCCCATCTATCCGAAGCTGGCTCTCTGCCCTCAGGTGTGGTCAAAAGCCCTTGCTATAAATATGCAGAGGAAGTAAACTTTAACCACACTGGGGACTTTAAAAAATGACTCTAGTTTCTGTATGTGGCTTTCGTAAATCAGTTTTAATTACGTCACACTTCCACCTCAACTGTGATAACAAGGTCAGAATTGCCCAGTAGAAGGCAAGAAGAAAAATCTGATGTCTTTGTCATATGGCACCTTCCTACACGGTCTGTTTTTCCCCTGGAGCTGACGATGAATCACTTGTCAACATTGGTGGGGCCAAAACGTGGCTGGCATGGAGCTTGCCTGGAGGAGAGAAACTGGGGCAGGCTCTATGCAGGAATGTGGCTGCAGTGACGTGGCCTGACAGTTCCTCAGGGATGCCAGATGTGACTAAGGCTCTTCTCAGCACGGTATGGAATGAATAACCACATGTCAAAAATGTACAGCTACTGCCTTGCAACGCTGAACTGGAAAATTTGCTGGTGGCACGTAACATCTCTTGCAAAGTATGATTACAGATACCTGTGCTCTGAGAGTTTGCATGGAAATAATTCAGCCTAAAATAGTGACAAAGGCTGAGTGTAAACCCGTGATGTATTATTTTGATGCAAAAGTAATTGCGGTTTTTACTTTTAATGGCAAAGATTGCAGTTACTTTTGTGCCAACCTAATAGATTATCTAAAAAGAAACGGGAAGGAAGCCAAGAGTTAACAAGCCTATCAGGGTTAGGAAGAAACTGCTCTTGATTTGACAATGGACCTTACCCTCAGGGACCCTGAGCCCTCCGATTCTGATCTTGTCTCCTCTACAAAGAATTAGATGGTGTTTCACCATGTGGTTGTGGTGAGCCGAGATTGCGCCATTGCACTCCAGCCTGGGTAACAAGAGCGAAACTCTGTCTCAAAAAAAAGAATTAAATGGGAGATATTTATGGGCAAATGTTTGTGAATGGATATTCCCACTCCACGGCATTGACTGGGGCTGGTATGTGGAAAGAAGGGCCTGACACTAATTCTTTTCATGGCAACCCTCTAGCAGCCATGACATTTGTCCCTGCATTAGCGCGACCCCACCATGTGCTTTTCCTCCATCAGCAATTTTCCTACCAGGTCATCATTTTGGGAAAAGAGATAAATCAGACTTCCTTCCCTGAACATTTGTTACATTATTTGGGTGTTTTAGGAACTGAAATTTGCGTTCAATGCAAGTTAAAAGGAACAATTTTGACCATTCAAATGAACCACAATATCAGTTCACACCAGGATCCTGTTTTCTCTTCAATCACAAATCATTTTAAAACAAAAGTTAAAGGAGTTTCATTCCAGAGAATTGTTTACAAAGTGACATGCTGAAGTTAAAAGTATGGCTTGGCTTCCCCATGTCAGGCCAGAATTGATTCTCAAAACGGCCCAGAGAAATGATAATTCATTTCTCTCTATGAGGTCCTCAGCGGGTGCACTGGGGCATGTGACCTCACAGTGGGGTGTCCTGGGGGGACCGCTGGGTCTATGTCTGCTGCCTCACAGGCCATCAGGGAGTAGAGGATCTACTCTTCCTGGTTTATCCAGGATCATCCTAGTTTTAAAACAAGAGTCTCAAGTCCAGGTACTTCCTCAGTACTCAGTGAGGTACTCAGTAATCAGTACTTCCTCAGTTCCTCAAGTGAACTGGGAGGTTGGCCACCCCAGTCTGACCTGCCTCGTGTTCCTTCCAGTCTCACTCTACGCACTAAACCCTGCCTAACCTACTCCGTAGACTTCTCTTAAATTTTGTTTGGCTTTCCTTACCTACATGGCAGAAGACAAATACGGCAGAAGGAAAATAAGTGACTGAGGACAGATAATTAAGAGGGGTTGGAGATTATTGTTTCTTAGGGCCACCACCTTGGAGTTCAAGGCCAGGCCACTCCCTGTCCTCCCAGCTCAGGGCCTCAGCAGCCGTCAGCAACCCCAGGGCAGGCTCACAGTACCCTCAGTTTAGCCGGATGGCTGGTTTTTCTTCTTACTTTCACATACATGTTTTAAAAAGAAGATTCATTGGCACCATTGACACCATACTTCACTTCCTCTTCAGGCCTTTTCTTCTGTGGGGTGGAGAGCAGGGGAGGAAAGATGTTTCCCCTTTCCAACCAGAGGAAATACATTTGCAATGAAAATGAACCCTAGCAGCAAATTGCTCCTACCTGCTACTTTTTTTAACGTAAAATTTCCTGGGGACGGGCTTTTCCTCATGACTATCAATCGTCACAAACTAGAAAAACAGAGAAGAACACTTTTAAATGCACATATCATCTCAGAAGCCACCTTTTAAAAACACACTTGGCCAGGTGCAGTGGCTCCAGCCTGTAATCCCAGCACTTTTGAGAGGCCAAGGCGGGTGGATCACCTGAGGTCGGGAGTTTGAGACCAGTCTGGCCAACATGGTGAAACCCTGTCTCTACTAAAAATGTAAAAATTAGCCCATGTGGTGGCAAGAGCCTCTAATCCCAGCTACTCGGGAGGCTGGGGCAGGAGAATCACCTGAACCCGGGAGATGGAGGTTGCAGTGAGCTGAGATTGCACCACTGCACTTCAGCCTGTCGACAGAGCGAGACTCCATCTCAAAAATATATAAATAGATAAAAACACTTCATAGCAACACAAGCAGTGGACACTTTGGTGAGCAGTACTTGTCCAGATGAGCCACACCGTCTTTCGGCAGAGCCACCAGCTTCAAGGTCGCTTCTCGGACCTTCCATGCAGTGACAGCAACAGCAGACACTGCCTTTCCCTCATTGCTAAAAGACAGCAGTTCTCTCTCTGAGTGACACTGAATTCACTGGAGAGCCTGGCGTCCATCCGACCAACAACCAGCAGACTTTGCAGAGTCCTGCTCCGATGCAGGCACAGGCACCCTTTCTTCGTGGACAGGAAATACACTGAGCTGTACCAGCAGGAAGAGCATGCTGGGGCGCGGGCAGCCAGGGGATTTCTCCTGGCCTGCGAAGGAAGGGAAAGCTCCTGGAGGACAGCAGATGTTGTGCTTAAGCTGAGTACATTAGCCAGGGCAAGACAGAGAGGAAGGGCAACATAGGCAGAGGGAGCACCTGCGAGGTGGCTCAGGGGCCGGGAGCATCCCTTCTGAGCGCAGCGTGGGAGAAGGTCAGAGTAGACACACCAAGGCCGAGGAGAGCGTGGCTGGAGCTGAGAATGTCAGGGAAGGAAGGGACAGAAAGGACCAGGTCTGGAGGCCGGCGATGAGGATTTTCGGTGGTGGGGGTAAGAGGCAGTGGAAGAGGAAGCATGGGGTACGTTGGCAAGGGATCTGGGCCACACACCCAGCAGCGCTTGGAGACAGATGACAAACGCAGGTGGAAATGAGGGCCCAGATAACAGGTTGAAGAAGGAGAGCCCCAGGGGTCTGAACGCAGAACAGCAGCCCTGAGGCAGGGCTGGCTTCAGGGGCAAGTGACCTGAGCCAGCACATGGTTGGGCTCAGTGCTTGGGTAAATGTTGTCACCATCTTGAAATGCTTAGTCGTATTTGAACAAGAGGCCGTGCCGTCTCATTCTGCACCAGGTCTGCAAATGATACAGCTGCTCCTGCCCAGGGCTGAACATTTTCCACAGATTTGTGCAGAATTTCGCACAGTTAATGGTACACGGACTCCATCCAAGGCCTCCAGATTGTCCGTGTATCCCATCAGCCGGGACAGGAGTGTGAAGGAGGCTCGAAGTGCCCAGCTCAGGGCTGATGGCGTCTGTGAGTGTGTCGGGGTGACGTGTGGAAAAGTCCACCTGAGCAGTGCAGGCACAGAAGACTCCCTGCTCCCCAGCCATGGACGCAGGAGCCTGAGGGCATTTCAGTAACATGAGCTTTGAGTTGGCTGCCTGAGTAAAACAGGAATTTTCCTCATCCAAGTTTCAGTTACTTTAATAAGTCAAACTAAAGAAATTCCACAAGTTCAAGCCAACACCAAATGGGGATGCTATTTGCCAGAAAATACTTTTTAAAAATGATGTATCATTTTATTCAGCTAAGAATTTCACAGACTCGTGCTAAACAAAATTTTCACTGAAAAGAAAATTATTATTGTAAAGGTTTAAAAGAAAATTTATGAATATACCTATGCTTATATTTATTTCAAGGAGAAAAAAAAGAGACAGACACGTTTACCAGAACTTAAGATGTAACACAATAAGTTAGTATTTAGGGAACTGTCTCTAAATTCACTGGGATTGCTATGCAAAATATCATAGGCCTGTAGGCTCTGAACCAAATAGTTAGTATTTTACTATGAAATGAGAAAGTAAATGAATGAGAATAAGCGAGGTGTGGATCGCCGTCATGACTTTCTTTAGGTGTTTTATCTTCATTTACAGCAGTTTCTATAAAATACTAAAAATTATAAGAAGAACAGGAAATTTGTCAAGCCCTTCCAAACACTTACAAGGCTGTATCTTCTGAAGTTAGTAATGCAGTTCATGGGAAGAGCTTTGAGGTCACAGTTTCAGGTCCAAGCCTCAGCTCCCTCTTCGGCAGGTTGCTTCGCCCACGGGAACCTCAGTTTCCCCATATACAAATGGATGTAATATCTCCTTTACATTTATAATATATATGTTGTAATCATTCAATAACTTGTATTTCCAGAAATAGTACAGCTACTAACAGGCAATTAAATGTTCAGAGATAGTAGGAATTGGTTTTGACTCTCAGAAGAGAAGAGGAATCGAGTGGAAAATATGGGAAAGGAAGAGTCAGTGAGACGGTGTCGCCCAAGGTGCACAGAGCAGGAGATGCCGGGGACATACCCAGAGTAGGATGACTGGTAGGCACTTTTTTTTTTTCCAGATAGAGTCTTTAAAAAAAATTGTCTGTTGCCCAGGCTGGAATGCAGTGGTGTCATCTTGGCTCACTGCAACCTCTATCTCCTGGATTCAAGCCGTTCTCTGGCCTCAGCCGCCAGAGTTGCTGGGATTATAGGTGCCAACCACCATGCCCAGCTAAATTTTGTATTTTTAGTAGAGATGGGGTTTCATCATGTTGGCCAGGCTGGTCTTGAACTCTTGACATCAAGTGATCCACCTGCATTGGCTTCCCAAAGTGCTGGGATTACAGGTGTGAGCCACTGAGCCTGGCCTGGCAGGAAGATTTTAAGAACCAGTATTCTGGCTGAAGGATGGCTTCGGGGGAACTCAAAAGGGCAAAGAAGAAGAGTGAGGTGCTATCATAGTCATGTAGCTTGATTAGGGCTGGAACTAAGACAGTGGAGTGGAGGAGAGAGAAAACGTGAGAGCTATTTTAAAAATAGGATGAACAGCTTAGATGTGGCATGTGAAGGAGAGGACAGAAAAGGGTCAAGGATTTCTGGGGTGAAGGAGGCAGTAGGACTCCCATCCAGTAGAATTGTGTCCCCCAAAACATGTGTTCAAGTCCGAATGCCCAGCACCTGTGACCTTATTTGGAAATAGGGCCACTTTGCAGATACCATCAAATCAAGATGAAGTCTTGCTGGAATAGGCCCTAAGTGGGCCCTAGGTCCAGTGATTGGCCTCCTTATAAGAAAAGAAAATTCAGTCCCAAACGCAGGGATAAAGGCCATGTGACAAGGGAGGCAGAGACTGGAGTGACACATTCCAGGTTGAGGACCATCACAGCCCACTGGCAGTGCCTGAAACAGATGAGGTGAGGACAGATCCTTCCCAGAGCCTTCGGGAAGAGCATGGTAGTACCACCACCTTGGTTTTGGACTTCCAGCCTTCAGGCCTAGGAAAGAATGCATTCATTTGTTTTAAAGCCACCTGCTTTGTGGTAGGTTGATATGGCAGCCCAGGAAGCTAGTCCAGGGACCTCTACTGAGATAGGAAAACCCAGGTTCAGGCACATTGAGCCCAGGTTAGGAGCCTCAGTGTGGGAAATCTTTGGGTGGAAATAGGCAGAGGCCACTAGAGCCTGGAGCTTAGGAAATAATCTGGGCTGGAAATGGGGATCTGGGACTCACGGAGGAATAAGGAGTGAGCGACAGCTGGACGCAGGTAAGGCCACCCAGGGCGAACGGCGGGAAGAGATGAGATGCCAGAGGATGGGAGCTTCTCCAAACAGCTCTTGGCGTTACAAACTCAACATCCACATCTGAAGTAAAGTGATGATGGCATCACTAAGGCAACTCCCGTTGAGACACTGGTGAGCACATTTTCCCTCTAAACACATTCCGCATTGTTTCATGTTTCCCTCCTGAGAGAAAACGCCTGCAAGACTTTCTCAGGTCGTGCTTTCCTTAACAGTACGTGTTTTCTCTTTGTTAAGTAAAAGTCAAGAGGAAAACAGCACATACTGATCAGGCAAGAATATTCATTCACCTCAAATACTGATTGGGTCCCTCCTCGACCGCAGCCAGGGAAGTAGGCCCCAGAGGCACCCTGGACTCGGTGGACGGGTCCCAGCCCACTCCACTGGGCAGCCGAGGCGCAGAGGTCGCGTGTCCGGAGGCGGGTGTGAAGGAGCCTACAATGGGGGTGAAGGCGGTAGCAGGTGAGGCAGGCGACCTCGGCAGGAGCCAGAACAAATAGGCTTGTGCACCAGTAAGAGGCTCAGTGTAAGTTACCCTGAGGGCGATGAGAAGCCATGGAATGGTTTAAAGGGCAGGAGCAATATAAGGAGATATTTGCATGTTAGAAGCCTTAACACGTGAAGAGCAAAACTGAAAAGGGTCAAATTCACTGCAAGGACATCAGTTAGGGGGCTTTGACTGCCATCCAGGGAAGAGGTGACCGACCCCTGGGATCAGGGACAACGCAACTGGGATGGGACAGTTTGGGCAGCATCTAGATTTCCAGGACATGCGCTTGACGGGAGGATAAGGTGCTGAGTTGGATTGGAGGAGGGAGGACATTAAGACGTGAAGGACGTCAAAGTCTGCGGAGCTAAGGTGTTGTTTTTGAGCAGGAGCGGAGAGCAGGCTCCAGGGGAGGCAACAAAGTCACCTGTGCATGTGTTAAAGGTGAGGTGCTCATGGCACCATTAATGGGAGGTGCCAAGTGAACAGTTTGATATTCCTGGACACCCTCTCTGGAGTTTGGAGAACTGGGAGTCTGCAAGGCCCTTGGGTGTCAGAGAGAAAGAGGCAGACTCGGGCCAGAGGCAGAGGACCCGAGAGAGAGGCCAGCCAAGCTGCCCTGGGCTTGGACTGGGAAAGAGCCTTTCCAGGGCAGTGGCGGAGGTGGAGGAGAGGAGGGAACATGTGGGAGGGAGGGTGGAAGTTGAGCTAGAAGTGAGGCTCCAGCTGGAGAGGATGCCCAGGAGAGAAAGCATCTCTGTAAGTGGAACAGATGTGAGCGGGAGTGGGTTCCACACTGGCAGGAGGGAGGCTGCAGAGAGGAGGAAGTTGAAGATAAGGAGGGGGGCTTCCGAGGTGAAACGGGGGATGAGGTACAGAGCACAGATGGGGCAATCTGCCTCAGATGGGGAGGAAGGCCCTGCCATCATCTACCCACGTGTCTGCCTTACAAATGACCGCCTCTGCAACCGAGAGGCCTCTGCACACCTGCCAAGGTCTCCTTCCTCCGGCATATTTGGGGAAAGCTGGGAGGATCACATTTCCACCTGCAGTAGTTCAAGCTGCAACGCCGCCCACCCCACCCCTCGACCCAGCTCCAAATCCTTCACATCTGCGCTCTTCACTGCTCAGCTCCCTAGAGACCCAGGACAAACCTCATCTTCTGAAATGTGCTCCTCCCTCCCAGATGGCCTGGGGAGAGGGAGGGAGGGAACACACTTCTGTCCACTGTCCTATCCAAAGCAAGTGTGAGGTCTATCTTTTAATCCCCGCTAGTCCCATGAACCCAACGCCACTGGTCACAGTGTGGTGATGAGGGGCAGCACCCCCATCTTGCGCTATGTCCGTCTCAGGGAAGTCCTCACTGGCTCTTTCTTATGGCAGTGGGGACAGTTCAGTTTCCCAGGGCCAGCTGTGTTGCCGATCAACACAAATGCCATGCAGAGACGTTAGCAGGGGCCAGGTGTGGTGGCTCATGCCTATAATCCCAGCACTTCAGGAGGCCAAGACGGGTGGATCACTTGAGGTTAAGAGTTTGAGACCAGCCAACATATAGTGAAACCCATCTCCACTAAAAATACAAAATTCGCTGGGCATGATGGTGCACGCCTGTAGTCCCAGCCACTTGGGAAGCTGAGGCAGGAGAATTACTTGGACCCAGGAGGTGGAGGTTGCAGTGAGCCAAGATAGTGCCACTGCACTCCAGCCCAGGTGACGGAGTAAGACTCCATCTCTCAAAAAAAAAAAAAAAAAAAAAAAAAAAAAAAAAAATAATAGCAGGCTGGCTCTTGCTAGGTGCCTTGAAATTAAAAAAAAAAAAAAAAAAAAAAAAAAATCAGGACCCAATCCAGCTTTTCAGTTTTCTTTCAGAGAAAGAAACCCGATCTTTCTCCTCCAGGCCAGTGTTACGCCAGGGCTTAGTCCATTTGGCCTCGGTACCGCCACTCTAGCGGCCAACAACCTTCATGTCCTACATCGCTGACTTCACAGTGCTGCCCCAGCTACCTTCATTTTTTCCCCAATTACTTTTTACGCTGGAAAAGGCAAGATGTTTCCTAAAAGTAAAGAGTGGCCTCTCTCTAAGAAAAATTCTGCACTTCTTCTTAGAACAATTGGTTCAAACAGTAGCCATCTTCTGTTTTCACAAATGTGCCACAATTAGAAAAGGGCAGGATAGGGAGAGATGGGGAGACTGGTCCGCCCATGCCTTCTGCTTTCTTTACTGTGTAGGAGACAAGATGACTTCATGAAAAGGAGGAGAAAGGTGGAGAGCTGTGTCTGAGGAGCGTGGAGACTGTTCTAAGTAGCTGCTACTGGGAATGGAAGAGAGGGCGAAATGAGGAAGGCTGGGGACCACGGTTTGGCAGTGACATTGTCTGCCCCAGATGAACTCAGTACCCAGGTGTAAAGACAGAGAAGGTAAATTTAGCCAGTTAAGACTCTTCTAAGTGGATGAACAGAAGGAAAATGGAATTTAAGTTTTGGCAAGAAGGAAGTTGAAAACCCGGCCCATGGAATGCAGTTGGATTTGTGAATTGGGGCCTTTGATTTTGAATAATAGAAGCCAACCCATACTAGTTAACTGCTAATCATTGGGAAGCACAAGGGATGATGGGAGCTAGAGGCTCAGATGACATCACTGGGCCTGTCAGTTCTCATTCCACCATCCAGCCTGCTGTTCCTCTGTGGGCAGAATGAGAGGAGGCCATGGTCACAAGAATTCCCACTTGTCTCAACCCAGGGCAACAGCCACAGAGAAATGACATGTTCTCTCTCCCATTACAGATGAAAAAAAAATCCTGGGGGAAGACTCTGATCGGGCTGGCCTGGCTCACATGATTACTCTAGGCCAGGGAAGTGGGCACTCTGGGGTGCAGCCCAGAGGTCCTTAAGTTTTCAGTGGGGAAGAAACTCTCCCGTGGCATCTTGAAGAAAGAGAATTTGCTACTAGAAGGAGAAAGAAACAACATTCACCCACCTCAAGAGAAGCAAATGAGGACAGAAAGAGGCTGAGAGATGGAAAGAAAGTGGAAAGCGAAGAGCCTGGTGGTGGTTTCTGGTAGGGTGGGGTGGCCACAGGTCCCACGGACCTCTTAGGATGTGGCTTGGCTCCCATGGGTTTAGTCGCTATGGAAGGTCTGGTCTCTGGTGGATGAAGGATGGTGAAGTTATTGCAAAAGCAGACACTGGGATCCAGTGGAGCCAGATTAGAGTCTCAGGTATGATGTTTACAGGCTATGTGCCTGAGACAAATCCTTCACTTCTCTGAGGCAACCATTCTTTTTTTTTTTTGAGACGGAGTTTCGCTCTTGTTACCCAGGCTGGAGTGCAATGGCGCGATCTCAGCTCACCGCAACCTCCGCCTCCTGGGTTCAGGCAATTCTCCTGCCTCAGCCTCCCGAGTAGCTGGGATTACAG
>CAUYOR010080954.1:0-33412 GCA_963573925.1 Callimico goeldii | reverse complement strand
ACTCGGGAGGCTGAGGCAGGAGAATTGCCTGAACCCAGGAGGCGGAGGTTGCGGTGAGCCGAGATCGCGCCATTGCACTCCAGCCTGGGTAACAAGAGCGAAACTCCGTCTCAAAAAAAAAAAAAAAAAAAAAAAAAGAACTAACTTTTTTTCTTGAAAGCAAATGTAAAGATTGAACGCCAGTGTGTTTATTGATTTACTAGGATCAAAATAAAAACAGTAAAAGATTACTGATTTCATTATATCAATTATTTAAAAATTGTCATCATGAAATATAGTCAGTAGCACCTGAGTGGAAAAAAGGAGAAAAGAGAAGAAGAAAGAGACAAGGTTGTCGGAAGAGGAACAGAGGAAGGACAGAAGGACAGAGTCAGAGGAGAAGGTGAGAAGTGCTGGCGGGGTTGAGTTGAGAATCTGCCTCCAGTCACAGCTGCTTCCTGCACCGCTGTGACTCCTGGCAGGGTGAAGTCTCCCTGGATGTTGTCAAGGGGAATACAAAAAATGTCTCCCCAGGGAAGCCAGCTGTCTGATCAGCCTTCCTGTCCAGTCTGTGACAGAGCAGAATCCTAAGCTCCTGGAGCTGGGTCTCTTTGTCCCGTGCCGTTTGTCCTTGGACTCCATTTAAAATGTGCCCTGCTGCTTCTCATCACCAGCATCCTCACCAGCGACCTCCGTTTTGAGACTCTTGTCTGAAGCACTTTGGTGTCATTTTCATTAGGTAATGCATTTATGTCACCTGACCCGGGAGCCACATTTCTGCCATCCTCTGCCTCTGACCTCTATATATCCTGAGAAGGATTTCTCCCATGCTTTGACATTTCTGATTCAGTTCTCTAGCAACAGGTCTGTGGCCTTCAGATGTGGGGCCGCCTCAACGTGAGCTCTGAAATGGCATAGAGATACACTTTTTGACATTGCCTGTGGGTTTTCCCCTGAAAAAATTTTCTTATACAGAAATAAAAGGAAGTCTGGTTTTATTTTATTGGAAGACTGCCTTAGAATTGTCATTCCTCATTCTTTTTTTTCTTTTTCCTGTTAAGCTCTAAGAACAATTGAAAGTGCTTTGCCATGTGTGTCTAAGGCGTTTTATACTGTTCAAAACATAGTTATATATTTTTCTGTAGCTGGTATTTATGTGATTAACACTCATCTGATGGAACAGAAATGGCATATAATTTGAATTTAGTAGTGTTAAGCTTGTCAGTACTCAGTAAAATCCTACCACTTGCCTGTGTAAAAGGTTTTTAAACTCACAGTAACGTCAGGTGGGAAAAATTGTCTGGAACACAAACGCAATCTGGAGTCTGCTGCCTGAGTTGGGCACTTGGGGCCACGTGTAATATCTCTGTAGCCTTGGGGAAGTTAACGAACTCTTCTTCTGAGCCTCCATCTTCATAGCCGTAAAATCCACATAATACCAGTGCCTATGCCGTTAGATTTAAGTGAAAATGATCAGAGTGTGTGGTTAAGGCATTTAGCACGCGTTCGCCACATAGAAGGCAATGTGAAACTCTTAGGCACCGTTATTCACAGTAGTACTAGTGTTCAGAATTTTTTAGTTAATAATGTTCTATTTTGTTTCTAAAATGCCAAAGTTCTATGCCAGTGTTCTGTCGAGGAATGTTATCGGTTTGAAAATTAAATATATTTTTGCCTAATTTTTGGTTTTGGGATTTCAGGCATTTTTCTCAGTGCTGTTCCAAAGACATCTCTGCACTGATGGAGAGGCTCTGTCTGTGGCAGCCATGTGCTACATGTGGCTACTGAGCACTTGACATATGGCTAGCGCAATTGACAATGTGAATTTCTAATTTTATTTCACTTTTTAGTATAAATATTGTGTGGGTGATACTTATACAAAGTATTTCATCCGAGAAACTGAAATAGCTGCATGTCACTGGCACACACAGTATTGAACAGCGTTGCTCCGGGCGACTTTAAAGTAGGTGAAATTATTATCCCAATTCAACAAGAGTGTATAAGACATAAGACATACCACTGCAATTAATTTCCCTACACTTCAGTTTGTGATCCATTTTCTTTTCTTTTTTGGCTTCCCAGATGGGTGTGTCTGTGTGTGTGTCTGCACATGCTCATGTGTGTGGACCGGATCAATTTCTTTTTTTTCTCTTTAAATTCAGGGGGCTATATATGCATGTTTGCTACATGGGCATATTGAATGATTCTGAAGTTTGGGCTTCAGTTGAACTCAACACCCAGGTAGTGAACACAGCACCCAAAAAGTAGATTTGCAGTCCTACCCCTCCCTCCCCTGCCCTGCAGACTCTTGAAGTTCCCCGTGTCTGTTGTTTCTATCTTTATGTCCATGTGCGCCCACTGTTTAGTTCCCACTTACAGCTGAGAACATTCCACATTAGATTTTTTTTGTTTTTGCATTAATTCACTTAGGAAAATGGCCTCTAGATGTATCCATGTTCCTGCAAAGGACATGATTTCATTTTTTATGGCTACGTGGTATTCCATGGTGTATATGTATCATATTTTCTCTATCCAATCATCTGTTGATGGGCACTTAAGTTGATTCCGTGACCTTGTCATTGTGGATAGGGCTGCAATAAACAGAGGAGTGCAGGTGTCTTTTTGATAAAACTATTTTTCTTTTGGGTAGATACCCAGGAGTGGGATTACTGGGTCAAATGATAGATCTATTTTTAGTTCTTTGAGAAATCTCCATGCTGTTTTCCACTGGGGTTAAACTAATTTACATTCTTTCCAGTAGCATGTAAGTATATCCTTTTCTCCACATCCTTTCCAAATCTGTTATTATTTTGACTGTTTATTAATAGTCATTCAGACTGGTATGAGATGATATCTCATTGTGGTTGTGATTTTAATTTAATTGATGATGGAGATATTGAGTGTGTTGGCATGTTTGTGGGCCATTGTATGTCTTCTTCGGAGAAGTGCCTGTTAATGTTGGGACTTACTTTCTAAAACAAAAACATACAATTGCTTGATTATATTGTGGGAAGATTTAGAGGCTGTCAATCACGTAAAATTGGACTTTCTCCTGGGAGGGTGCTCCCCCATCCTCTGCCTTTATCTGAAACCCGCTGCCCACTTGCTGCCTGCAGTGTACTCCCAGCTTGCTTCTACCATGCAACTAACTACAGGAGAGCCCATTCTGGAATGTTCTTCCCAGACATTCTCTTGGCTTTTCCTGTGGTCCTTAGGCAACGTTCAGCATTTCAGAGACTGTCCCTCATCGCCTGCCCCACCATCCTCCCTTCAGGCCCAGCTGCTCCACCCTTGCCTTGCCACTTTGTCATATCAGCCTGCTTCACGTTCCTCACTGCACCATCATGAATGATACCTGTAGCTCATCTGTTTTATTCTGCTCTTCTCCTATCTAGAAAGTGAGTCTGTGTGAGAGGAACCCTATCAAACTATGCACCATGGAAACACCAAGGACTCCGAGCAGAGTCAGTAGAGACTCGGTGCTCAAAATATCCTGCTCAAAACATGAATCCACAGGGGAACTGATCATTTGCATTTCTGCACTTTGCATTTATGTATCAATCATCCCTTTTTCTTCCATGCCGCTGCTCTTTATTAGGTATGAGATTAGCACATTTAGAGATCCATGGATCCATTTGCTGCTGAAACAAAAGTCAGCCTTGGTCAAGATAAATTTTTTCTCTCTAAAAACAATATATTCCCTGTCATAAAGATTCTTCTTCATTTCAACTTACTAGCATTCTGTGCTTGAATGCCAACATATGTTTTCTATATAATCTTTTAATCATTTAGAAAAATCAATGATTTTATATTTTAGTCATTACTCTATAATTTTTAATTATTTAAAAATAATTATTTAACAATAATCTCGTTGGATTAAAACCAATTCAGTAAGATTCATCATCCCCCTACCCTACCTTTGATAGCATTGTGGAAACAAAAATGCTAAAGTGGGAGTTTGTATCCTTAAGGAGTCTTTTTTCTTTTCCTGAAACAGAGTCCTGCCCTGTCCCCCAGGCTAGAGTGCAATGGTGCAATCTCTGCTCACTGCAACCTCTGCTTCCTGAGTTCAAGAAATTTTCCTGCCTCAGCCTCTTGAGTAGCTAAGATTATAGGCATGCACCACCACGTCCAGCTAGTTTTTGCACTTTTAAGAAAGAGAGTTTCAGCATGTTGGCCAGGCTGGTGTCGAACTCCTGACCCCGTGATCTGCCCACCTTGGCCTCCCTAAGTGCTGGGATTACAGGTGTGAGCCACTACTCCCGGCCTTCTTGTTTGTTTTTGACTAGGAAAGATGAGATGTGCCCCAGTAACTATAGTAGATGACCTGGTCCCCAGACTCACAGGAATCCTGGGGAAATGAAGGCCTGATTAGCAATGGGAAGGAAAGGGTGTAACTAGATGGCAAAGGCATCTGTGGGTGTGGAAGAACCTTCAGGATTAATATTGCCAGCTACTTAAAGAGAGGTATAGTTGTTATTTTAATTAGGAACTTCACACCAAATTAAAGATATTTGCCAACATCTGTGCATGTTGACAAGTACTGAGTTTGCTGAAATTCCTCATTGTTGGTGGCTAAATAATTCACTAGAGACAACTGAACTGAAATGGATAGGTTTTTTTCATATCTTTCCAATTAAAAGGGTTCCACCAGCTAGAGAGTCTGTGTTCACTATTCTATTTTAGAAACCTGCGTTTTGATGTTCAATTTGGGATGAAGGGAACACGGGGCAGAGAATTCTTTCCTGGCCCACTCTTTCCCTGGAGTCTCCCTTGATGCTCTCTAATTCCACTTGGGACTCATCCCTCCTGCAGCCAATCATATTTATCTAGGATTGCTTAGGACTATCATGATAATATTACAGTAGCTTACCTCAAATGATTGTAGGAAAATGTGAGACTGGGATCCTTTCACCTTCATATTCCTATCTGCCTGCCAAATGCCAAAGCCAGTGTGACACACACTTCGTCTTACTCCCCTCTGCCCATTTACACAGGGAATGGCATCAAGAAACTCTTCTGAGACCCCTTAGCAAGGTCAAGGATAAGAAAGAAGATTCAGAATAGAGCACGGTGCTCCCATGTGCCCTTTGTGAAATGATGAGCTGGAGGTTAATACTTCCTGCGGGTGCTGGAGGTTGGTGAAACAGAGCGCTGTGAGGTTGGTTCTGCATTGGGAAGCCACAGACAGCTGGTGGCTCGCCCTTGCCCAGAATGTCAGGAGGGCTGTGGCCTGAGGTGCAAGTGCCCTGAATCTGGGATGCGCTGGGCAGCCGAGATGGGGAATATATGGATGAAACGATGCTTTGGAGGTGGCTGCAGTGGTGGCCTATTGCCGGAGTCTGTGGAGCAAGGACATTTGAAGAGATGTGGGCCATACAGGCAAAAGCCAGTATTGGGTTGATTTGGGTCCCGTCAGCAGGTGTCTGGGAGACCTTCACAGAATGTGTTCCATTGGGAGTCCAGTGACAGGACAAAATCAAAAGTGACACTCCCAGAACAGAAATGCATCTGTACAGGATAAAAGAATTCCAGGAGAGAGGAGCCCAGCAGGAGAGCTCTGAAGAGGCCCTGCATTGAGTTAGAGTCAGCTTCAGTCATGCTAGGGCCTCTCTGGGGACCCCGGCGTTCACCTTCACCAGCGAAGAAAGGACAAAACCAAGCAGCCACCTGGAGCAAAGGGTAGGTAGTGGAAGAACTGCATTCTCCGTCCCCACTGAGGACTTCCAGCCACGAGCTGCGGGAAACAGAAAGACCTAATGCTCGGTTAATCCTGGAGTTTGGAAGAGCATCTTTATGTGTAGATTCCAATCACAGAGTTAAGACTCTTTTGCAGCATAAAGTGACCCTGAGTCTGTCTCTTGACTACATATAAGCAGATATGGCATGGGAACTCTCCCAGAAGATTTGTTCAGTGAGAGTTCCTAAAACTGAGAAAGATTACTTAACGAGATATTTTTAAAGGGCGGGGAGAAAACAAAATAAAATTATGCCTTCTTACATCTGCGGTTGTGTTTATTCAACATACTGATTCTATTTATGTGTTTGTTTTTGAGACAGAGTCTTACTCTGTTGCCCAGGCTGGAGTGTGGGACACAATCTCAGTTAACTGTAGCCTCGACCTCCCAGGTTCAAGCAGGCCTCCCCCTGCTAGCACCACAGGTGCACGCTACCACCCCTGCCTAATATTTAAATTCTTTTTTTTTTTTTTTGTAGAGGCAGGGTCTCACTTTGCTGCCCAGGCTGTTCTCGAACTCCTGGCCACAGGCAAACCTCCTCCCTCAGCCTCCCAAAATGCTGGGATTACAGGTGTAAACTACCATGCCCACCTCTCATTTAAAATATTTGAATAAAGAGCAATTTGTTACTAAAATTGGCCCTAAACATAATTAATTTTGCATTTATAGCTAAGACAAACATAGGCTTTTGAAATACTTTGGAGCCATCCTGTAGCAGAGGGCATTGGAAAGTCCACTGCACCTGGGCTGAGCTGGCTTTCCACATGAATCTCAGACACCCTGATTCATGCCCCAATGCAGCAAGCACATCTTGTGGGGAACCCTGGATAACATAGGCAAGGCAAAGGTGGGCCAGCCTTCATAGAGCTTGTAGTTCACCATGAGAGTCAGTTAAATAAATGAATGCATATTCACTCAAAAAAGTACACTGTTTAAAAAGTATTGAGAAAGAAAATGGAAAAAAAGTGTAATGACAAAACAACATGGAAGTACAGCCTAATCTTGACTGAGAGATCCTGGGGGCCTTGTTAGGGATGAAATATCTGAGTTGAATGTGGACAGGGCACAGGCAGATAGGCAGCGTGTTGGGAACAGCACAATGCTGGCAGAGGGAACAGCCTGTGCAAGGAAGGAGTGGGGAGCTGTCTGAAGACCTAGAGGAGGAGCCTCAGGATGAGTGCAGGGAGGGTGGGCCCCAGAGAGCAAGCAGGGCAGAACCCTGCTTACAGATGACATCGCCATCACAGCTGCTGGCCGTTTTTGGCTTCCTTTTTTTGTTTGAGATGGAGTTTCGCTCTTGTTACCCAGGCTGGAGTGCAATGGCGCAATCTCGGCTCACCGCAACCTCCGCCTCCCGGGTTCAGGCAATTCTCCTGCCTCAGCCTCCTGAGTAGCTGGGATTACAGGCACGCGCCACCATGCCCAGCTAGTTTCTTGTATTTTTAGTAGAGACGGGGTTTCACCATGTTGACCAGGATGGTCTCGATCTCTTGACCTCGTGATCCACCCGTCTCGGCCTCCCAAAGTGCTGGGATTTCAGGCGTGAGCCACTGCGCCCGGCTGTTTTTGGATTCTTAAAGCACATTACAGTATTTGTCTTTCCTCTTATGTTCAAAACGAAGGCAATGATACTTTATCTTTTTCACAGAGTTGTTAGAGGGTTAGAAAAATCAATGTGGGCCTCAAGAGGAGTTTGCACGACCTAGTGGAAAGCAGGGTCTGGTTAGGATCAGCTTATTTAAACCTTAGTAACTTGTCCAGCAATTGTCTTTTTAACATGTTTCCAATACATGATTATTCATGCCTGTCAGTGAAATAAAAGGCCAGGAGATCATCTGGGTGCACTGTGGTTGTAGGATTTGTGCGGGAGTCCAGTGTGCACGTGCTCCTGGGACAGACAGTGAGAAGAACCGACTGGGAAGCATGTTTAGGGGTAGTGGAGAGGAGGAGTAACGAGGCCACTCTGTCATTTAAGCTCGCTCTCTTTCGCTGCTTCTCAGCCTATGCATCTATAAATAGTTGAGGCTTCTGGAACGAGCACAGTGTCAGGGGTGGTGACGGGAGGAAGGAGCGGGATTTGCCGTCCTTTGGGCTCCCTTGAGAGGATGGCCTCCCCCAGGCACCACCAACTATCAGATGAGAGCAGGATCCAGAGGACAACATTAAGTATCACAAGATTGGACCAGCCTTGGGGGAATGGACAACCCGTTCTGATCATTTCACCTGACTTGGTCTCCCCGCTCACCTCATGGACTGTCCTGCCTCCGCTCACATCTTCAGGTTGGTATTTGAATTTAAAAATGTAGAGGTTCTCTGGGCACACAGATTATGTAAAATTGTGATTTTTTTTCAAGCTTTTCTCCCTGAAACTATAGAATTCACAGATGCACCCCAGCACAGTTAGGGAGCGAGAGGGGGTTGATCAGGCAGCCAGCCTCCAGCCCCAGCTCTGCCAGACCAGCGACCCCGTCATCTCATTCACGTGTTGGACTTTGCCCACTTATTTCATTTGAAGTCAGTGTGGCCAATCTATATTAAAATATACAGACCAGCAGTCAAATAAATAGCTATGTTGGACTTCTGATTCTGACAGATTCTTTATTTCACTCATAAAGACACATGGCTTCAAAGACACGTGTCTGGTGTTAGCGTGACTGGTCTCTTGACTGTCACATGTACTGCTGGGTATTTGCTCTGTAATGTAGGGTCAATCACCAGCAGGAGAAAAGACCATAAACAGGAAATGGCGTTATTGTCAGTGGCTGCTGAAAACAAGCCTTCAAACGTTCACTCAGCTTTAGCAAAATGCAAAATGTACACTTACAAAAAACAGATGAAAAACTGAAAAATTGACATGACGTGCACACCTGTGTACACTCACACTCATACATGCACTCACACTTAACACTCATGCACATTCAGATTCTCATATACACACCCTCACATCGGTTATCCTCTCATGGACACACACACATTCTATACTTGCACACTCAAATACTCTTACACACCTGTGCATACTCATACACCACTCACCCTCTCATGCACACACATTCTTACACTTGCATTCTCACCCATACTGACACACCCACACTGTCATATTCACATTTCCATACTCACAAAAACACACCTTTATTCTCTCGTGCACACATACATTCTCAGTCACACACATTCTCACACACCACACACTACCACACACACCTTCGTGCACACACACCCCCATCATACACTCTCATACCCTTGAATTCTCACACATGTTCACACACACACACACTCACTCCTACACACATGAACATGTGTGTTGGCATCAGAGCTAAAAGAATTCAGCTTCCAGGGACCCCAAAAAAGTTGTTCTGTGCACTGGGTGGTGCTGAACCTTCCTCAGGAACCACCTGTCAGCCTGGTGTCATCGCGGTCATTGTTGGTGTTTGTATGGAGAGAACATTTCCTCTCTTGGAAGTAAAATGGCAAATTGTATGAAGAGATAAACTTGACAACATTGGCTTCTCTTGAGAGCAATTCAGAGCCTTGTGGGCACAGCTCCTGAGCAGCTGGGCACATTGGCTGGGCACAAAGGCACCCACGAAGGGCCTCTGAAGCAGCTGTGCTTGGGAGGTCTCCTGCCCCTTCTGATGGATGCTGAGGAGACACACTCAGATGTCCGGGGATGTCGAGGGAGGGAAGAATGCCTCTTCACTAAAAGAATGGGAGCAAAAGCAGAGCCATGAATTGTTTTTGCTTCTCAGAAACAGCTGCATGGAGCCAGTAGATTCAAATACACCCTGGTGCAGAGCTCTGAGGCTTTAAGAAACCTAATTCTAAATAAATGGAGACACCTGGGAATGTAGGAATCCACGGGCTGGTTGGAGCTTCACGTGAAGATGCCTCTTTTCCACCTGGAGGTTGATTGGTGGTGTAAAAATGGAGAAAAGCTGGGGAAGGCCAGGACGCCCACCCTGTAGCACCAGCTGGTTAGTGGGAGCTGAGGACTGCCTGGAGGAGGGATTCTCTGGACCCAGCAATTACACTTCCCTGACCCGGTGGCGGGTGCTGAGGAGGTCCTAAGGATGATACCTGTCCTCCATCAGGGCACAGAGCCGGCCTACACTTAAAGGAAGCCGAATTATATTTCATAATGTTAAGTATGATTCTAACCTGCCTTCTCCTGCATAAAAGTCACTTGCACAGTGAGGTCTGGCTCTGCAACTGCCCTCCCTTATCCAGCCCCCAGGTCTAACATTCACTGTTTGACAGATATTTAGTGAGTAATTATTCTTTGCTAAGCACTAGAGATACCTAGCGGAGGTTAATAAAGAGAAAAACACTTTGTATCCTATCATAGGAAAATTTATATTAAAGGTTTCCACATTAAAAAAACGTAAGAAAATGTTTTTCGAAAAATGCATATTTTCCTGCCATAATTTTTTGATGTAAAGATTGAAAAGGTTATGAGAAACATTACATTTTAGATACAATGAATGATCATATTTTAACATATTTTTAAGCTATAGGAAACTGAGGCTATCTTGGAATATACAAAATATATGGGCCTAGGGAGAAAAGTTAGAACAAAGGAGGGTGAGTGAAAAGTACAGCTCACGATCATCATGTAAGCTGCCTTAAAGAGCTTTCACAGAAAGGGGAACAAATATGTCTCAAACACCAGTTGTTTGCCAAACCCTTTATCTATAGCCTCCTGAAGCCCCTAATAGGGTTAGGCTTTGAGTCTCCACCTAAATCTCATCTTGTATTGCAATCACCATTATCTCCACCATCCCCACGTGTCACGGGAGAGACCAGGTGGAGGTAACTGAATCCTGAGGATGGTTCCCGTGCTCTTCTCGCGATAGTGAGTTCTCACGAGATCTGATGGCTTTAGAAGGGGCTGTTTTCCCATTTGCTCAGTATTTCCCCTTCCTGCTGCGTCCTGAAGAGGGAGTTGTCCTTCCCCTTCACCTACCTCCGTGATTGTGAGTTTCCCGAGTTCTTTCCAGATGCACCGAACTGTGAGTCAATGAAACCGCTTTCCTTTATGAGTTACCTGGTCAGGGGCAGGTCTGTGTAACAGTATGAAAGTGGACTCATCTATGCCCGCAGACGAAAGCGCGTTCAGGGAGGCCGGGGACTTGCTTGATGTTGCAGAGATTCGGATTTGCCGCTAGGGCAGTTAGGACACGGCTCTGTTTTATGAGACACTCCTGCTCACTTCTCAGGTGCCATGTCTGTGGGTAACAATGGCATTTTGCAAAACTAGAAGCGCTGTAAACATTATATAGATGAGTAGGTCATTCTAGATGTGTGTGTGTGTGTGTGTGCGTGTGCGCACGCGTGCAACTGACATCTTGAGATTCCTACCCACTTCCCCTCCCTCTTGTGGCCCTCATGCACCTTCTGCCAGCCATCGGCTGAGCACACAATTCATCCTCTCGTTCACAATGTCCTCCTGTCTGTGGAGTTATTGGAAGGGAAGAGAAAACTTGTAAAGTGCAAGCTAAAAGTAAATGCGTCAAAGAAGGTCACTGACTTCGCAAATAGTCTAGCCAGGATTATTTTTCATTTTGACACACACAAAAGGGATGGACTTTATGATTTCTGTAATTGTTTATGGCCTGGTTATTAAGAAACCTGAAAATAAATACTTTAACTGAAAAGATTGTAGGTCATGGCTGTGTATAGACGTTTTTCAAAATATACCATAGCAGAAATATGGTATGTACATTTTAAAGTTGCAAAATAGAGAAGCTGCCTCTCTAAACCCAAATACGTATATTCTAGAAAATTGAATTCATGCTTCCTTCATCCGAATTACAGGCCTCTACTATTTTGTTTGCTTTTTTGCGCATGCTTCCATTATGTCACAATTTTAATTGTTTACAATATAATTACAGACTATGGACACATTGACAGAGTAACATGATTGACAAAACAATACAGTAGGTAGATAACATTATTAAACATTTTTAAAGCAATATTTTGGTCATATTTTGATTTTTGTCTTTCATTTTTCACTCAACAGTTTACATGTTCTTATAAGAAGTGATTTTAATGTCTGTGATATTTCATTATGTGAATTTACCATGATGTATTTTATTATTCTCCTGTTTCTGGACATTAAAATTAGTTTTGATTTTTAGGTATTATAAATAATAATGTGCTTAGCCTAATTGATGATACATTCTGTGCCCAATCCTAATTATTCCTGTGATAGAATTTAAGGAGGAGAGTTATAAAACAGAGTGTCTAACTTTGTTAAGGCTCCTGAGAAATATTTCTGGCTTTCTCAATTGTGTTTATTCACATTTACACATCTGTGGCTTCGGAAATACTGTTGGCTGGGCGCAGTGGCTCATGCCTGTAATCCCAGCACTTTGGGAGACTGAGGTGGATCACTTGAGGTAAGGTGTTTGGGACCAGCCTGGCCAACATGGCGAAACCCTGTTTCTACTAAAAATACACAAATTAGCCAAGCGTGGCAGTGCGTGACTGTAGTCCCAGCTACTCAGGAGGCTGAAGCACAAGAATTGCTTGAACTCAGGAGACAGAGGTTGCAGTGAACCAAAATTGCATGGCTGAATCCAGTCTAGGCGGGGGAAGAGAAAGACAGACTAGTCATATATATGAATCTGACCCTCAAAGTGGAGACAATGTCTCATCAAAGCCATAAATCTGTAGGACGATTTAACAGGTAGATATTTTGTATCCTGACAACTTTTAGAATTCTTTTGGTATTTTATTATTCTCTCCTCCTTGGTTTCTTTGGCCTTATAGAGAAAATTTATATGATTTTAAAAGTCAAATAATTTTATAGACTTAGAACAAAAATGAACGTAAGTAGTATTTTATAGCAGTTTTTAAAAATATGTGTCCATGCAATTGTGAGGTATACATGTGTATAAATATAGTTCAAAGATATTTTACCCTCTCATCTTTCCTGTAAACTGTAGCTAGAGTTGCATTTCTAAAGTAAACACATAGAACACCCCTCATAAAATGCTGTGATAACGACATTTTGTCTGAATGACAAAGGGCTGGGTCCGGCAGCCCTCCTAAGCTAGCCCCGTTCCTTTAGCTCATCTTGACAGGTCATTTTACATGTCCCAAATATGCCACATATTTTTATACTGTGTCTTGTGCCTAAAGGAAGCATGCTGTGGATGTTTTCTTCCTACTGTTCCTCCGCTTGAATACACAGACTCTGTAAAGATCAAATTCCCAGAATGTCGACTGCCCCATTGACATCTTTAGGCATCAGATCCAAGTCCATACAACTCTGTTGGTTGAATAAGTAGTATTATTAAAGCGAATATACTGGAAAGGTTATGAGGTCCGAAGTGGTCATTTGGTCATAGTATGCATTCGTTTAATTTGACTATACACTTTCAAGGGAGGGAAGGAAAAAGTAGTATTAACTCCTCGGAGCAGGCTTCAATGTTTTTCCAGGGCTCTTGAGCAGGTGAAAGTTCATGAAGACCTTTGTATTTTGGGGGAAAAAGGAAAATAAGCATGGGAAGCAGTTGACCTGTAATTTCACAAGCCTTGGAATTCTGCTTGTGACTGACAGTTTCCAATGAGACCTTCTAGAAATCTGGTAGCAAGTGGCTCCTCGCTCTGAGAAGGGAAGTCAGCCTTCCCTCACGCCTTCCATTAGAACCAAGAGGAAGGTATGGAAAATGCAGTTTTTAGATTCCCATGTATGAGTGATATTGCATGCCTCATCTGGATTGGTCTATAATAGTGACTTTTGGTATTCCTTCTTTCCTTGTCAAGCTATTTCAAAAGTGTTCAAGAACAAGAATTGGCATGTGCTAATACCAATATTTAAAGTGTCAGTGATAGAACCAGGCAGCAGTAGCTACGGAGATAGAAACCCCAGGCCAAGGACCTTAGGTACACATTTCTTTTGGACACAGTAGACTTGGTCTATTTAATGCCAACATATTAAACAAACCATTTAATGAAACAAAAACACTTAAAGATGAAACTCTTCAATATGTTTAAAGATACAGTTTCAGATTCTGGAGATTCTAGAAAAAGAAGCAAGAGATAGGGAAGTTATAATGCAACTGAGAAAGAGGGTTTAACATTTTTAAGGGATACAGGAAAGATTTCCTCCCCACGCCCACCCCCGGAAAAGCCGCTAGAACAACCCTAATCACATTTCTTCAACAAGCATCTGTTGGGCAGTGATGCTGGTTACGTGCAGGTGCAATGAGAATTTCGAGATCCAGACCTAAGCCTGTAGCCCCGGAGCCTACAGCCCAGTTGGGGGCAAGCTCGAACCTGCTGATAACATGCAGGGACAAATACCAGGAATGTCAGAGCAGAAGAATGAGTAAGTTGCCATGGAAATGGTACACAGAATACCAGTTTCCTTTGGAAAGGGAAAATGTAACATGAAAGGTGATATTTGGATTGAGCCTTTAAAAAAGCATAGAAATGTCTCTCCAGTCCCAACCCCTTGGCCTCTTTATCGGTTGACTACGGTACCACAGGGCACCTCTAACCTGCCTCTCAAAGTGTCATCCTCACTTTGTAACAAATCCCATTACAACATCCTCATCTCCCTACTTTTTAGCCTTATCATTGGGCTCCAAGCTTCCAACAGGATCTGACATTTGAGTCGCTGGAGAGGGAATGAGAGTGCAAGAAAAAACATTTTGACCACACACTTGCCCGCAACTGGACCTTCACTTCTGCCACCCTGGACTTTTCCCTGGTCTCTGGATTGGGAAGCCCTTCCTCTTCTATGCTTTTGACATGGTGTTTTATGGTCTTGCATATATTTAAATGGAAGTTTTGCATTGTCCCTTCAGGTCTCTTCCTAAGTGTGTGTATGCATTATAATATATATTGCAGATGTGTGATTGTTTCCTTAATAAGCCTCTTCTCAGTCTGGAGTCTCAGCCCCTTGAGGGCAGGCACAGGGCCTGCCACATTGCGTGGCATGTAGAATGAACTCAATAAATGCTTTTTAAGAAAAAAAATAAATAAATGCTGATCTCCCTCCCAACAGAATTAAATTGAAAAAAAGGGGACAGAGGGAACAGCATGAACAAAACTTTATAGTCATGAAGCACAGCTCATATTCAAAGGCCCATGAGTGATCCAGGCAGGGCTAAGTAATAGGATGTACTCAGGATAAAGTGGAGAAGAGGCTGGGTGTTTGGTTTCATTAAGATGCTGGGTAGCATGCTTGCGTTTTGGATAATAGAATTTACAGTGACACAGATTTTGGAAAAGTTAAATGTGTACCTTATTTTGTTTGTGAGTTATATTCAGACTGCAGTGCAGGACAGTAGGCTAGCAGAAAACATGGAGGCAGAGATTTCGTTGAGCTTTTTTATTTTTTAATTTTTCCACCGGTCACACTAGGGCTAAAGAGTGGACAAGGCCAGGAAATCAGATTAGATATTAAAATCTATGCTGGAACGTGAAAGTGAAAATTAAGTGATGGCTTGATGTTGCTCTCATCTTTGGGCCAGTAATAAAGAGAACCAGAAATGTGTTTTGGAGGACACTGAATAGCTGCTGCCCACCTTATAGGGTGCTGGCTCCTGGTGTGGGGAGAAAGCTTAAGCCATTTCTGTGCCTTCTGCTTCAAATAGATCAGCTCCAACAAGTACAACTGAATGACCCTCACCTCATTTACTTCTCCATTATTACTATTATTTTTTATTTTTAATTGACACATAATTATAAATATTTATGGGGTACCTCGTGATGTTTTGATACATATAATGTATAATGATCAGATCAGAGCCATTAGCATCTCCACCTCACATTTATCATTTCTTTGTCTCTAGAACATTCACTATTTGTCTAGCTGTTTGAAACTATATATTATTGCTAGCTGTAGTCATCCTACATTGCTATAGGTCATAGAACGGATTCCTTCTATCTAGCTGTGATTGTGTATCCTTTAACAAAGCTCTTCCCATCACTGATTATTTTTATTAGTTGAAAAATGCTATGATCTGAGCTCATGGATTCCTTTTTATAGCTTGATCCTGAGAGAATAGGAATAGCACCATATAGTCGAATTGAGCATAATCACCAAAATTCTCTTGTGGTAAATGCAGCACCCCCTCCACCTTCCAGAAGACAGCAACTGGATTTCTTCCTTGGGACAAGCTCCAGCTCCTGGCTAGAAGAGGGGTGAGGTGAATCAGGCTATTTGGTGGTTATTTTCCTCTATGAATTTTGTTAAAGCATGTGCCTGAGAACTAAAGCTCATTAAATGAATCCTTTAACAGCAGAGAAAAAGACAGGAGGAAAAAGGAGAAGGGAAAAGGAGGTTCAGTCATGGGCTATTGGAAAGTGTTTAGAAGACAAGGCCAAAGTCTGAACATGCAGCCACACCAAACATGCAGACAGGAGAGGAAACAGAAAGGTGTTTTTGGTGTGGATGCTATAGGCACCTTTGTTGTCCGAGATAAGCGTGCATTTGCTGTTGACACCATTGAGTTAGAAGTGAGAATCTAGATTTGGGGGAAGGAATGTATCTCCACGTGAAGGGACACGGGAAGAACCGATGAAGGAAAAGGGAGGGATGAAGAATGGGGAGAAAAAAAGGCAAAGATGAGGTAGTGACTGATGCCAAAGATTGCTGAGTGTCATGATGGGGACGACAAAGTCCATAGTTTGCAGTTCGCAGCTCGCTGGTGGCCTTTGATGGTTTTTTTTTTTTTTTTTATGATAGTCTTGCTCTGTTGCCCAGGCTGGAGCGCAGTGGTGCCATCTCGGTGCTATCTTGGCTCACCGCAACCTCTGCCTCCTGGATTCAAGCGATTCTCCTGCCTCAGCCTCCCGAGTAGCTGGGATTACAGGTGCCCGCCACCATGCCCACCTAATTTTTGTATTTTTATTAGAGATGGGGTTTTACCATTTTGGCCAGGATCGTGTCGAACTCCTGACCTCATATTTCACCCACCTCAGCCTCCCAAACTCTTGGGATTGCGGGTGTTAGTCATCGTGCGGCTTGGAGGATTTTTTACCTCAGTTAATTTAAAATCACTTTGGTTTGCTGGAGTGTAACTAGGGAGTTTGTGAAGGAGTCAAAGTACTGACAGAAATGCTGGTTGATAACACTGGTGATGGTTATAGTAAAGAGCAGTAATTTTTGAAGTAATGAGAAAATGAATGATGTAAAAGAATCACAGATTTTAAAAAGGCAATCATTTATGGTTAAGGGTTATGTTAGCCATAACCAAGTCTCCCAGTAGGATACCTTTGACTCTCTTCTTGCCCACTATCTTTTCTGATATCAGTTTTCTTTCTACACGGTGATGCTGAGGATAAGGCAAGCCCGACTATACTTGATGCCAGGACTGTGTTTTCACCACCATGTCCACAGGGGGCATCTCCCCGATATGCTACCTTATGCTACATCATGTCCACAGGGGGCATCTCCCCAATATGCTACCTTATGCTAGACTCCACGGATAAGGACTAAACGACAGCATTCAAAGACAATAGATGTTGCATCAATTTCTCAAAGGTAAACCGCTTGTCGAATATGTGTGAGGTATTATTAGATTGAAAGTATAATAGCTATAATATTCAATCTTCCTCTATTATGGCAAGCCATTTGAAAGTCTCATGACACCTTTATGGATGTGTTGGAGAGAAATGGATTGAGTAACAGATTAAAGATGCTTCACAGCTGGTTGGTGGACTCAAGGGTGTTCACTGATTAATGCCTCCCCATGTGGACACCAGAGTATTCCGGAAAGCAGAGGGCTAGCTCACATTCTCCAAATGCCTACTTTGCTAGGCGTCATGTTAAGGCTTTCACAGGCTCTTTCTGATTTTCATTCTTACGAATCAATGAGGTAGATTTTTTTCAAAGCAATTTTGCTGCTAACATAGAAGTAGGATTTCTTTTCTATATATTACAAAAACCATTATGTCTCTTGAAAAATCAGAGCTCAGAAAATTACAGTATAAAGCACCTTTCCTATCAACAGGGAGCTGTTCACATTTTGATGTCTGTTCTTCCAGGCATATGATGATCTTCTGAACGAGAAATGTTGCATCATCCTAACCTGTCCTGTTTCACTCTGTACTGCGTGTGCACATTTTTCATGTAATTGTTTGCCGTTAGCTGTTTGGTTTTTGTGGATTTTCTGGTCTTGCATATGACCATATTTAATTTATTTTCAAAACTAGAAAGTGTTATGTTCTCCTATATGTGGCAAATATTTACTTTTTAACTTTTAAAGTACTTTTTAAATAAAAGTTTTAGCTTTATATGATGTTGATCAGTCTTTCGTGTAATTGTTTCTTCCTTTGACATTAGATTTCAAAGGCGTTTCCTGTACAGCTTATATAAAACTATGTACATTGATTTTCTTGTAATCATTTCTATATTAAAAATGTAACGGGGCAAAGCCGACTATGCTCATGAGCTATAGAGCTGACTCTTTTTCATTCATTCTTAAATGATTATCCAGTTGTCCCAGCCCCAACTTCGAATAATCAATTTTTCCTTCCTCTTTTAAATATATTTTTATTGTATGGAAAACCCCCTGTGTAATTCATTCTGTTTTACCATCTCTACTCTTTATCATGGATCTTTCTCCCCCTTTATTTACTGGTGCCAATATTTTAATTATCATAGGTCACAAGGTATGTTATTACCTTAAGAAAGTACCACTTTTATATTCCTCAAATTTTCTTCACTATTTTGAGTACTTATTATTCATTGCTTGAAATAATAATTTTATAAAATTTGAGGGCAAGTTATATTTACTTTTGTTCTACTCTATTAAAATCGAATTGAACGTACAACCTGTTTGATAAGGAAGGTGCACATCTGAGAGAGTCAATGACTATTGAAAGTGACAGAATTAAAAGTCGACAGAGCTGGGAAATGATCCCAGGTGTGTCATCCATAAGAGTACTGGAAAGGATGGAGAAGAGGCTAGACAATGGAATCAAGACCCAAAAATGTCTTGACTGCCTGTTGTAGATGAAAACCTTGCTTCTGAATTTTAACTTTACCAGCACAGGGTATTACTCTTAAGCAAGTAGAGGAGGCCTTGCTTAACAATAATCTTCAGGAAATGTTTTAGGGTTTTTAGGCTGTAATCTCAATAAATACAAGCAGCACTGTGCCATCAGTGCTCCTTAGACCATAACAAGGAACACTGTCAGTGGTTGTGAAGAACAGTGTACAGGTCTGGGCCCTGTAATCTGGAAGAGCTGGTAAGAAATCATAGGTAGTCCATGGGATATGAAAATGATAGTGAAAAGTCTCAAAACAAAAGCAACCAGGTTATATCTGGCTGCTGTGGATGAAACACCTTCCCTGTCTCAGGAGAGACATTGGACATTTGCATACTTTAGCTCATTTACTATTACAGTGTGGAAGAAAGATGGTCTTATCACTGATTTCCATGAGAAAAGGGGATTCAACTCTAGCCCATCTTTCTGAGAGTTCTTACTTAAATCCCTTACCCTGTGTTCCCTTTTCTTGAAAGTGAGATCAGTGAGACTACGATTCTTCCTCCATTCTAGCAAGAATATGTGTGTGCCTGTGTGTGTGTGCTTGCATGTGGTGTTTGTGTGTGCATGTGTATATAAAAGAACAGTTTTACCAGTAGGAGTATTTTACTAGTCACTAAGACCACATTTAAATTCACCTACTTGATGCCTGTTTTAGTACATTCTTCCATAGGATGGATTCACCTTGATGCATGCCAGCAAATTCTCTGGAGGTGATCTTACTAACCTTTTCAGTAATTTTAATGTGACTCTAAACTGGAAGCATAAACTTATGACTGTGCCACAATAGACAGCAAAGTCAAAAGGATGCATTTTCTAAGAGTATTTAAGAGCAACTATTTTGCATTTTCTGTGAATCATTAAAAATTATAGGGTGAAGCTAAATAATTCCAAACATCATTTCGGTTGAGTCGAGCTTTCATAAGTTGGATTTGCAGCATCATTATCCACATAATTCTGTGACCCAGAGAGAATAATAAAACAGTGCAGTGCTGGCAAGTGGGAGGATGGATGCTAAAACAGGACTCCCGATTGCAGTTGCATTTGTTGTGACTTGCAGTATATTTCAAAGCACTTCCACTTAGCTTTCCTTCAAAAAAGAGCCAAGGGATTGCTTTCTTATTTTTTAGTTACTACAATGAGCACATGAACCTCAACAGAAAACACTATTGAAACAAGGAAGAAAAATATGCTCTTAGGCTGTTCATCTCTGAAAAATGTGGTTGTGTTGGTAACCCTTTGTGATGAGCTCACGCAAGCTCTGCTTGTAAACCTGTTGTAAATAACAGATGTTTGATTGTTCTCGCAGTGGCTTTGTGCTTCTTCAGAGAATCCAATATTTTTAGCAGGTCCCCATGACTCATTT
The DNA here is from genome assembly GCA_963573925.1 of Callimico goeldii. NCBI lineage: Eukaryota > Metazoa > Chordata > Mammalia > Primates > Cebidae > Callimico > Callimico goeldii. The sequence continues at coordinate 13,327 of CAUYOR010080954.1, read as the reverse complement.
ATGTCGTATTGCATTGGTTTGCTCTGTTAATGGCCTGTGCTTCCAAAATCACATGTTCCTGTTTTTATTTGTTTGGAGTAAAGATGGGACTTAGCAGTTTTACTGTAGCATTCTGAGTTTCACAGTTTCTAGTTTTCAAGCATGTGCTGCAATTCTGCACATTTAAGCGATGAGTATTAGGAGTAAATTCTGATTACTGGCTATTACTGGGTAAAGTGTTTTCATATGTAAAAGTCGTATCTAAATAAAACTATTGCTAGCATTTCCCAATTATGTTGAGTCTTTCCTGAAAACTAGAATCAGATCATTTTCCCTCCTTTATTCTTTTCTTCTATGTGTTAGGCCTAGGGTAATGTTTAACATATAATAGATTATCAGCAAAATTTTGTTGATTATATAAGTACATATAAGAAAAATATACCAAAATGCTTAATATCAGTACTATTAAGTATGCAAAACTATAAATATATGTATAAGGATTATTAGAAAAGCATAAAAGTAAGAATTTTTGAGTATGGTTTAATGATTTCTGATTTTGAAGCTATGAGTTTTTTTAAGATGTGGTAGCAGAAAGTGAAACTCAGATCATTCTAATACTTGGTACACTATTTATGGGCTGTCTGTCTTCTAAGAAGCTCATAGTGTCCCCTAGCTCTGAGCTCATTAAATTTCATTCTGTTTCTCTGAGGTAGGTTATGAACCATAGCTAAATTATAAATGAAAAGCTGTTAGATTTATGATAGAGTATTTCATGGATGGAGTCATGTAGGGCAGAGAGGCCTGGACTCTACATAAGCAGTCTGAGATATCACAAGACAGAGTTGCTCCTGAGTTTAATGTATACTTTTGTGTAAATTCTAGGGATTTGAAGAGAGAAACAATTGCTATTACTAACTCAGAAACCCCTAAGAAATATAATTATTCATGATGAATATTGCAAATATTGAAACAGATAAAGGAAGATTTACTTATCTAGGTATCAGACAAACAGAAGAACCAATTAGCTTCTGCTTGCAAAATGTTTCTCAGTAGAGGGGCCCCTGGGGAAGTTGAAGCTGAGTGACACTCAGGATACGAAGAAAGGTACCACCAGCTCTTCTGGTCCCTGTACCCACCAAAGCTGGACAACAGCAGCAAAACTATCTGAGTGTTGCGCCTCATCAAGATACAGGAGGGAGAAAGCATCAGGGACTTTCCAAACCTCAGAGGTGAGTTAGTAGTTGAGATGGAAAGTACAGAATGGGGAATTAGTACTATTTTCCCATCACTAAACCCTGCATGTTTATTCTTTGGGAAGGCTAAAAGGAATATCTGTTTTTATTTTATTTTACTTGGTAGGTTGTTTAGCGGTATATGCCTTATCATCCGCCAGTGACTTTTGAAAGGGCTTATTTCAAAATAGATTGAAAAATACTTGACCTACCAATATATAAGTTTTCAGTGAAATATGGGATAGATCCTTTCCACTTAACAAATAATTGACATAAATTTCCATATTATCACATATTTTTAAATTTTAATTATGTTAATTAAATTGGGCATGCAGTTATATGATGTAGAGATAAACGTATAACAAAAGAGTGATTCATGTACTTTTTGCCATTGTATGAAATAAGAAAATATTTTCCATTATATAGAGAGAAGATTTTTCAAAAATTTGAACGGTGGTCTATGATTGTATAGTGGTTTGATTATAAGTTTGCCTTTAAGTGCCATATTGTCTGTTGGAAATTTTGACATTTATTTTTTGTTTCACTTTCCCACCATTATTACTTCTTGTTCTGAGTGTTTTCTGTATGATCAGCAGTCGAAACCAAAGAGCTGGAGTAGGGTGTGGATATGAGAACAAAAACCCCTACATAGAGACACCCCAAAGTCAAGGTACCCTGGGAGAACTGCCGTAGTACTTACAGAAAAGCATGCTTGAGTCAAATTAGATAATAGGAAGAATGTGTAATATCACACTGGATTAAAATAATGTGGTGCAGAAAAAATAACAAGGTATGAGAGTATTACAACTCCACAAAGTGCATTGAAGAGAACCATTTCCTTGTGCTTGTATTTGTGGTAAAAGTATGTAAAACCAGGGAAACATGGGAATGAGTGGAATAGGAAGGAAGTTGTTTTCTCTGAATGATGGGACAGAGGTTCATAAACTGAAGTTGGGGAGTGGTAGTGGGGAAAGCAGATCAGATAAGGCCTTGGAGGGCATCATAATGGTGTTGGCTTTTCCTCTGCATTAAATGGGAAACAGTGGTGGGTTATACTTAGAAGAGGGACATGACCTGACTTACTTGCCACTGTGTTGAAAATAGATTGAGGAACGCGTGACAAGAGTGTCAGTAGAGATCAGTTAGGAGCTAATGTGATGATCCAGGTGATGCTGGAGAGGGGCTTGTACAAGGTCTTGGAAGGTGATGAGAAGCCATTGGATCATAAGTCTTGTTGGAAGGTAGAACCAACATAGTAGATGTGTGGACAGGCTGAGTATATGTGAAAGAAAGAAGTGGGGAGGATGATTCTTAGATTTGTCCTGCAAACTGGAAGCATGGAGTCCTCACTGATTCAAATGGAGAAGACTTTGGGAATGGGAGAGTGGGAGGCAGGTTTGGTGGAGAAGATATCGGGTCGTTCACTGAGACATCTATTAAATATTAAGCAGAGGTGCCAAGCAGAAGATACACATATGGACTTGGACTTCAGTGCAGGCTTCTGAGCTAGAGGTGAACATGTGGGAGTCATCAGCACACGGATGATGTCTGAAGCTATGGTGTTGGGTGCAATCACAAAGCAGGGAGGAAAGAGACGAGATTAGCTCTATGACACAACAACACTGGAGTAAAGGAGTGGAGAAGAACCAGTAACAGAATAAATGGAAGTACCCGAAGTGGTGGCACAAAGGAAGGGACACTGTGGTATCTAGTAGGCCAAATGAAGAAAGCACATGAAATAAAAAGGGGTCAGCTGTGAAAATCATGCTAATAGCTGTCTAGTAAGATAACTGAGAATTCACTACTCAGTTTGGTAATGAGGTGATGACATTGTCAAGATCAGTTTGTATTATACGTTGTATTGTTTTCTAAGTTCTGAAATGGATTATGATGTATTTCTTGAGCTGGTGATAATGGGGAATTTTAGTAATTATGGTTTAACCATGGTATGAGATATTAAAATCCACGTACAAAAACCAACAATGACGACAAAAAACACACAAAAATACGATTATCTTGACAGGCTTCTTCAGGGTTTTCTGATTTGAAGATCTTTAAACGTCTTTTTAACCTTTAACAAGGACTCAAATGCTGAAGGGGGCTTAATTGTGTATTTTTCCAGCACTGGCGATATCTGCTATGTACCTTCTGAAGGTCTTTTTTGGCTGTAGGACAAAGCAATTTCTATTTCATTAGTTTTCTATTCAGGGCTATTACCCTTGGACACAAAAAGGAAACATTTGTCCCCTAAGGAACTGATGAATGAATTTTATGTGCTGTTATGAAAAGAATCACTAGATTTATCTTCACCTTCAAACACAGTTGAACATTCTTCTTCAAGAATGAAATATCTTAGTATATTTTATTTGTAAGGTCTTATTACTGTAAGACGATGTGATGATAGCTATATAGTACCAACATAATCATATTTTCAGTGAAAAGAAGTTACTCAACCAAATATGTAGTATCCCAGGAAGTGACAAAGGGGTTATATATTTTTTTAATTTAGATGAATTAATTCATTTAATTTCAGATAGTAGGCACATTAAATATGTCACTGTCAAAAAAACTTAAAAATCAAGTTAAAATTCTAAATTAATATTTAATTTATGTAAGTTAATTTTGTTTCCAAAATCACTAAAACATACTTAGCCAAAAAAGCGTAGTCTTAATTTAGTTGAGCTAATATTCTTTCAATTGTAAACATACTCATTGACCCTCTTTAAAATGAGAGTGTCTAGGCCGGGCGCGGTGGCTCAAGCCTGTAATCCCAGCACTTTGGGAGGCCGAGGCGGGTGGATCACGAGGTCAACAGATCGAGACCATCCTGGTCAACATGGTGAAACCCCGTCTCTAATTTGTAAAAATACAAAAAAATTAGTTGGGCATGGTGGCGCGTGCCTGTAATCCCAGCTACTCAGGAGGCTGAGGCAGGAGAATTGCCTGAACCCAGGAGGCGGAGGTTGCGGTGAGCCGAGATCGCGCCATTGCACTCCAACCTGGGTAACAAGCGTGAAACTCCATCTCAAAAAAAAAAAATAAAATAAAAAAATAAAATAAAATAAAATGAGAGTGTCTTTTTACAACAAACAATGATATGTATCATCTCTTCATTAGAATATGTAGATAAATGCACTTCCCTTTTAAAATTTCTATACTGTTAATTTGCTAACATTTTTCATTTTTTGAATCTTTAAAATTATATTGCATAATGAAAGGTGAATTATGTGACATTAATTCAGTTTCCAAGTTATTTTTAATGGACGTGATTCTCGAAAACTACATGAAACATACCAGCAGGAGATATCAAAATGGCTAAAAACAAGTCTAATTTTAAAGAAAAATGATTCTCATACTTTTCCTAGGTATTTATGTATCTGTTAGTTATCAGGGTTAATATTCTCTCTTAACAGAAAGCATTAACAGGCAACACTGTTCATGCTTTCAATACTTTTAAGTCTGCTAAGTAAAATGTGGAAGGTGCTAGATGATGTCTTTTATTGGCTACTTTATTCTGTCTTAGCAACATGTCCTGGAAATAATGAGTTCTGCCAGCTGGTTGAGTCCAGTGCCCAGGACTCCATGTAGATGGTTTCTGGAGCACCCTGTGACCCCCAGACATCCAGCACATTCATGGCCACCCAGCCAGGCTGTGATGTCTAGGCCAGGGGACACCAAGGGAAGGCGAAGAGTGGCTGCCAAAATGGGAGGGGAGAGAACAATATATATCAGAAGACTTCCATGTCCAAAAATGTCACGAGAAAGGACTTAATGGGAAAACAGATATTTTTTTCTGCTGTTCTTCTCCAACTCTGACTTCTTTTATGTCCAGGGGGAATTCATAAACTTAGTCTTTCCTGGAGCAGAAGTAAGCCATAATAATTTCCTCATGCAATTTTTAAAAAATTTTTAGCCATAGAAATAGATTTATAGGAATTATGAAACTTTAGATTGGGTTGAAGAGTTGACAAAAAATAAGAAATTTATGTAGATTTGTTGTTTATCATCGTTTTTTCTTCTTCTGAATAGAGCTATAACAGGTATAAAGTATTAGGCTTCACATTAGTGTTGTAGAATACATTTATTCCTTCACATTTCTTATTAGCTAGGCATAATTGCCTCAATGTGAATTGGGCTGGAGAACTCACGATTTTCCCAGTCATGATGGATGACAGGATGTTATCTCAAACTGTGAGATGGGAGGTAATTCAGTTTTCACAGAACATTGTGTAATGCTAATTAAATTAATCCTTGGGTTATGTGGCATGTCTTGGTTAAGGTATTATGCCGAGTCCTTTTATTTGTTAGGAAGCTTCTCTGTTAGCCTTTCATATCTAGTTATGTGTACTAGTTCAGTTGACCACTGTCAAAAGACAAGACTCCAGTTTGGTTGTTAGACATCATATAATAATGTCTTTTCTACTTCCTTGAATGTGTCATGAACAGCAAGATGTGAAAGTAAGAGCAAGCTACGTAAGTGCTTTCCAAAGCTAACAATAAAGCGCATGCTTTACAGATTAAATTGGAAGTATCTGATGCAGCCTAGTTTAATGGACTTGCCAGCACACGTTGCTAGCAATGAAAAGGGTTTCATTTAATGCCAGTAAGATTTGGAGGAAGGAAAGTGTGGGGTGGCTGGAAACGGGTGAGAAATCCTGAAACCCAAATCAACATAAAGGTGCTCGAGAAATCTCCTTTGTTGATTAATGCAAATATTTTTTGAAATTTCTAGCATTTAGAAAAGCTCATAGAACTGAAAACGTCTTGTTTGAGACGTTTTCCAATCCTGTTCCTGATAAAATGATTAGAGCTAGTTTTTTTAAATAACTTTGAGTTCAACTCACGGATGTTTTTCCAAATATGCAATGAAGAAAATAATCCTTTGATATTTGCAACCTTACTTTTTTTCTTTTTTTTTTTTTTTTAAGACTAATTGTTAGATCAACTCTAGGTTTCCAGTGCAGTTGAGCAAACAATACAGAGATTTCCTACACACCACACCCCTCACCAAGGCACAACCTCCTTAGGGTCAGTGCCCCTCACCATTTGTTATACTGGATGAACCTACATCAACACATCATCATCCAGGGTCCATAGTTTACATTCGGGCTCACTCTTGGTGTTGTATGTTCCGTGGATTTAGACAAATGCATAATGACATGGATTCACATTATAGTGTATCACACAAAGTATTTTTTAGTTGCCGAAAAATCATCTGTGCCCTAAAAGTCATACGTTTTAACTTGATTTGATAAATTTCTCAGATCATGGCCAAGTCTGTGCCTACAAATACAAAATAATTAGGAAATTAAAGCAATCATATGAACAGTAAGATTTTTATAAATCAAGTGAAGAGACTATGGTTTACATTATCAAAAATATTTTAATTTGAAAGACAAATATGACTTCAAGGCTTCATTAGATTCAGAATTTATTCTGCCTTATTGAAAATATTTGGCGATTTATACTTTTTTAAAAGTGAGGGACCACCTGTAACTGATTATATAATTAAACATTTAGAAAAGAATACGCTACCTAGAATTCAGTGGCAGCCAAAACAATCTCATTTATAAATTTAGAAGTATATATTATTGATTTTATATTTTAGAAAGCACACTCCAGGCACCATATAGAAAGAAAAAACACATTCACCGCCATGGAGGTTCTTATGATTTAATAAGAGCGATCGGCAATTCTACTATAATACAAATTAGACTACGACTGTCTCAGAAAAAGCTGCCAAATGAATACTATAGGGGAGAAAGGGAGAATCGTTCTCTACAAATAAGTAAATGTTAGTTCGAAGGACTGGAAGGATGGTCTTTTTAGATGTAATTCATCTAACTGTTTTCTTTTGATGAAACAAGTGTGGAAGACAGGCCGCTGGAGACCAAAGACAAAGATGGAAGGCATTCCACTGATGAGGCAGCAATCTAGTGGGGAAAAGAAGATAAACGCAATAGATGACATGCACATTATAGGCGAGAAGGATAACTGGATGGTATTAAGCAAAGAAATGGCTCCTGATTGACCCTGGTGGGTGGCTTCCCAAGGAAAGTGACACTTCAGTGGATTCTTAAAGAACAGGGTGCATTAGGAAGACAAGTTTGAATGAATGTGTGTGTGTATGTCAGTGGTAGCTAGTTGAGGAGGGTATTCCAAAGAAAATACTTAACAGGAAAATGCACAGAGACGAGGAGAAATAATGGTGCATATGGGTAACTACAAATGATTTTGTTTCTACTAACATGGAGCTTTATGGAGAAAATGGAATCATGATCTGGAGAAGCGGTCACATTTCAGATCATTATCTTTCTTTCCCGGGGACCTACTGAACAAACAATTTGAGTAGGGGAAGGGCATAATCAGACTTTTGTTGTAGAAATATCATTTTCATGGTAGACTGACTAGAATTGGGGAATGATTCAAGGCAGTGGGATTATTTTAATAATATGGGTAAGAAATGATGAGTGGGTCAAGGGTAAGAAAGCTTCGGTGAGGTTAAGAAACTCGTGAGGCAGGAGTGAGGGAATCTGAGCTGAGAATAATACAAGCCTACGAGAAGAGTGAAAATTTGCGATTTGAGTTCTCAGAAATATAATAATTTAAGATGATGACAAGAAATAGGGGTTGAAAGTGCCACTAGACTGTTAGAAAATCTTAGAGATTTAGAAAAAGGGACCAGTCAAGACCAGACCAATTCATTTGGTTTAGAGGTGAAGGACAAATTTATTATTCAACCTGAAGTACAGTTTGAGATACGGAGTGTTGATAATTAATATAAAATGAACTGAGAATTGTAGATATTATTAAGAAAGGTGATAAGAGCCATAAGTATTAAAAAGCAGGGACGGAGATGAAGAATAATGAAAAAGAGACCCAGAGTCGTGGAAAGTAGACAGATGAGGCTCTTACATAAGCAAATGAATGTTGCAGGAGAGAGAGGAGAGATAATTGGCAGAAGGAAAAATTTAAAGATAAGAATTTTGCAGACTAAGTAAAATAAGTCCACCAATTTTTCCCCTTAGGAGGTTCAACGAATCTCTGCAAAAGGAAAAAAAAAACCAGAAATTCACACCCAGAGACATCATAATAAAACTGCAAAGCAATACGGAGGAAAGTAGCCTATAAGAAGACCTCTGTCAGACCAACAACTGGTATTTTATAGGGTCCATGAGAACCAGGAGACAAAGTGCCCCCCAATATAACTAACATCTCAAAGATGTACCCCCAATAAAGTTTTGTTTCAAAAAGGAGAGTGAGATAAAAATCTTTTCAGTTCAACAAAAACTAAGAGTTTGCTACCAAAACCCCTAACTAGAATAAAGGAATTCTAAAACAGGACCTTCATGCAGGTCTAACCTAACGTGTCAGATGGAACTGTGCCGCAGGAAAACGGTAAATAGGTAAGAAATCTCAACACAGGAATGCATGGCGTTGATACTTCAATTACTAGCCTACGATCAGTTTTTTTTTTCTTTTCTTTTTTTTTGAGATGGAGTTTCGCTCTTGTTACCCAGGCTGGAGTGCAATGGCACGATCTCGGCTCACCTCAACCTCCGCCTCCTGGGTTCAGGCAATTCTCCTGCCTCAGTCTCCTGAGTAACTGAGAATACAGGCACACGCCACCATGCCCAGCTAATTTTTTGTATTTTTAGTTGAGACGGGGTTTCACCATGTTGTCCAGGATGGTCTCGATCTGTTGACCTCGTGATCCACCCGCCTCGGCCTCCCAAAGTGCTGGGATTACAGGCTTGAGCCACCGCGCCCGGCCACGATCAGTTTTAAGCATTGAAATAACAAAAATCAGTAGCCCCTCTTAGGTGGAATCAGGAGTGGGCAAGAGGTGTGTGTGTAAGAGCACATGTCTCCTGAGAATCCAGAGTAGTCACTGGTCAGCAATATCAAGGCAGTATCCCCACAGACTGGTAAATACTTTCTACCCACAGCATTAAATTCATACGCAATACATGCGATCCTCTCCCCAATACTGTAGTATTAAACAGTACCATGCTTAATGGAAGTGGTGAAAGTGGGCATCTTTGTCTTGTTCCAGTTCTTAGGGGGAATGCTTTCAACTTTTCCTCATTCAGTATAATGTTGGCTGTGGGTTTGTTTTAGATAGCTTTTATTACGTTAAGGTATGTCCCTTCACTACCAATTTTGCTGAGGGTTTTAATCATAAAGGGATGCTGGGTTTTGTCAAATGCTTTTTCTACATCTATTGAGACGATCATGTTATTTTTGTTTTTAATTCTGTTTATGTGCTGTATCATATTTATTGACTTCCGTATGTTGAAACATTCGTGCAACCCTGGTATGAAACCCACTTGATCCTGGTGGATTATCTTTTTGATATGCTGTTAAATTTGTTTTGCTAGCATTTTGTTGAGAATTTTTGCATCTATGTTCATCAGGAATGTTGGTCTGTAGTTTTTTTTTGTTACATCCTTCCCTGGTTTAGGTATTAGGGTGATAGTCGTTTCATAGACTGATTTAGGGAGGATCCCCTGTTTCTCTATCTTTTGGAATAGTGTCGATAAGATTGGTACCAATTCTTTGAATGTCTGGTAGAACTCAGCTGTGAATCCATCTGGTCCTGGCTTTTTTTGTTGTTGTTGTCATTGGCAATTTTTTAATTACCATCTCGATTTTGCTGCTTGTTATGGATCTGTTCAGAGTTCTATATATTCCTGGGTGAATCGAGGAGGGTTGTACATTTCCAGGAATTTATCCATCTCCTTTAGGTTTTCTATTGTGCAAAAGTAATTGCAGGTTTTGCCATTAAACGTAATGGCATTGCTGAGTGCCTACTTTTGCCATTAAAAGTATTGGGAAAAACTGCAGTTACTTTGTACCAATCTAATAGCTTATGTACATGAAGATTTTTAGAGTAGCCTTGAATAATCTTTCTTTTTCTGGGGTATCAGTTGTAACATCTCACTTTTCATTTCTAATTTAGTTTATTTGGATCTGCTTTTTTTCTTGATTAATCTCACTAATGGTCTGTCAATTTTATCTTTCCAAACAACCAGCTTTTTATGTCATTTATCTTTTTTTGTTTTGTTTGTTTGTTTCAATTTTATTTAGTTCTGCTCTGATCTTCATTATTTCCCTCCTTTGCTGGGTTTGGGTTTGGATTTATTAATCATTAAATTTTTGAAACAAAATAATTTGGAAAACCAAATAATTGCATGAGATTTTTACTTAATGCTGCTGTCCGGCTTGCAAATGAAAGAGGAGATTTTGAAGACTTTGTTGTATTCTTTTTCCTTTGTTGAACAGGAATTTACTTGCTTTACTGTTTATTTACCTTTTCATTCCATCCTTGTGTGTGTGGTGTGGGCTGGGGAGCCCTGTGAGAGGCAAGTAAGTTTGACCTTGAAAATAGCTCCAGGGTTATTTCTAATTGGGCAGCTGAGGTAGGCTTTGGGGATGTAGAGTCGTGAAGGTCGTCTCTGGTAGATTGCTGTATCTTTTGTGCACTGTGGTTAGAAGTAGAGAGAATATATTATGTTTGGCGATGGCCTGTCTATATGAAGAGGTCGAATGCATTGAAATTAAAACAAACAAACAAACAAAGAAAACTGCAGTTAGTGACATCGCTGACAGATTCCAACATTTCTCCACACTATTTTGCAATTAAAAGAAAAAAAGAAAACATACCTCTCTGCTAAGAACAGCAATGGCTTGATTATATTTATTGGTGTTAGATGACTAGGGACTAAAATAAATGATGCCTCAGTGTAAAAGTAGGTAGATAATTATGTAATTTTCTGTCTCAGCAGTCAGGAAACTTTCAGTGAATTGGGTCCCCATAGGACAATTCCCAATTCCCTTCCCCCCCTACAATAAAATAAACAGAATATGAGAGAATTCGTAAGTTATTGGCCTAACATAAAAATACACAACTTCATATACAAATTTTACATGTTTAATATGGTAAAATTAAATATAGATTATTTTCCCTTGGAATATCATGTTCTTACCAATACTTAAAAATGTCCATTTTTGTTCATGATACTCCAAACTAAAAGCAACCCATAAAGATACCAAGCGTATTTTACCATCTTTTCTGCCATTGTTTATGAATGAAGTGTCTTTCAACCCTCGTGTGTCTTTGTTGAAGCATTGTTGGCAGAAGTCATGAAAAATAAGTAATACCAACCTAGTGGACACAGAACAGATTATGGATAAATTCAGATGCAATTTGAGGCACCAAATGGCACAATGCTTCTAATAATTGATGTTTCCATATTGTGAAAAAGGGATAATCTCAAAGTGATTCCCAAAAGAAAAGCTAACTGATAATACAAGGATGATTAGTTTGTTGGGATAGGAGCAGGCAGAAAAACAGAAGTAAAATCTCACTCCTGGGATGTTGCAGTAGACACAGCCTCTGCCTATATCGAGACCAAGCCTAATTTAGATGAGTTAGATGATGAAATTTGGGAGTTCTGAGCTGATGAGTTTTATGATTTTGAGTTTATGCTATAATGGATTGAGATTTGGGGGATATTAGGATGGGGTTGGATACATTTTACATATGGGATGGGTATGATCCTTTGGGGCTAGGGAGGCAGACTTCTGTGGGCAAAATAATGGTGCTCAAAGATGTTCTGTCATGAATTTCCAAAAATTGTAGGTGTGTTGAATTTCATGGAAGGGACTTTGGCAATGTATTATGTATACCTTTAAGAAAACTTAAAATTTAAAACTTGTATTTAGATATCGTCAACTTTGAAGAACCATTATTGTTTCTCTAATAAGAACATTTAAATATGTTAAAGGTCATTAGGCACATAATAAATTTTTAAACAAGCTTTATAACAAAGGCCAGAATGACAGATAGAGCGATGTAATTGCCCACAACTCAGAATCACAGATATTTAAATGAGACAGAATTAAGTCCTTAGGTAATCCAACCACCTCATCGCATTGATGAAACTGTGGACCAAAAGCTAAGTAAATTGTCCAAAGTCCCAGACCAGGTCATAGATGAATACTCAGTCTTTTTTTAGTGCTAAAGCCAGAAATTGAAGTCAGTCCTACATCATAACCATCAGTAGATTTTTCAGCAAAGCATAATAAAGTTATTTATAGAGTTAAACATATTTATATCTATGAAGATTTTTAAAAATCACATTATGTCTTCCAGTTTATTATCTCACATTCATTAAAATGGAAAACTTTATTCACAAAGAGCAGTCTCTAGAGTCCTGGGTGAATATCTGAACATCAGAAAGTAAGATACCTCCTTCCTTCTTTGCATCATTCCCTTTATTCTGAAGTCTTATTTTAATTAGACTAGATCTCAGTACTTGAAATTTCGTAATCCTCAAGTGTATATTATTGCAAACCGTTTTGTGGAACGGTTTCTTCTGAACCTCACATAACAAGCTGAGTTCAGAGACAATGGGAAGTCTGGAAGGTGAAGGTGGGTGGGACATCAGCTTTATTTGCTGAGAAGAGTTAGACAAACTCAAATGTCTGCTCCATTTCAAAACTAATTAATACTCCATCCTTTGGAACAGGTTGGTTTTTAAATTTCCATTTAATACTTGTATCTGTCGAGTTTTTCATTATTGCAACAGAAATATGATGTTAAGACTTGCAAATATAGTTTTTCTTGTTTCAGAGAACTCCCAACCCGCACAAAAAGAGGCAACCCAAGTCTCTAGGATGTCAAAATACTGATGAAAATCTCAGATACTTATTCAAATAAGGTAATAAAAAATTGAGTTTTGTGACCTGACATTTCAACGTTGTATAATTAGAAAAGCACAGAGTTTTAAAGGATCCCTGGCATGACTTACGGTCATTGCTTCCTGACTGTTGCTCCGAGCAAGTAAAGAATGTAGAACAGAAAGAACCCAGAACTAAACGTCAAAGGCCGAAGGTTTTGTACCATGTGGCTCTCAGCAAGGGCCTTACTCTCTCTCCACGTATGAAGCAGACACAGTAACTCATTCTCCTTTTATGTCATACATTAGACAAATCAAACAAAATAATGAATATGTAATTCTTTTTTTAACTTTTGTTTGAGGTTTGAGGGGACGTGCAGTTTTGTTACATAGGTAAGCATGTGTCATGGGGGTTTGTTGCACAGATTATTT
>CAUYOR010080953.1:0-24149 GCA_963573925.1 Callimico goeldii | reverse complement strand
TGGAATATCCCGGTCTGGCTCCCTGCTTAAGTCCCGTTCAATCAGATGGATATGCCAATCTGCCCTCCCGAGACTCAGCTTGCCGGTTCGACTGGGGACCCGGACCAACGCTCTTTGTGTGGAGCGCCGCGCCGCTGCGGCGCCGGCCGCTGGCTACACTAGCCGAAACCTCTGTGCTGGTGTCCTGTCCCCGTCCCCGTTCTGTGAGCAACAAAAATCCGGCTGGAAATGCAGCCCTGACTCACCCTCCGTGCGTTCACCGAGAGCTTCAATCCTGGGTTGTTCTCACTGCGCCATCTTGAACCCGACCCCCCCCTTTTGTTTTTTGACCACCTATTCTGCAAGGCTTTCAAAAAGCTAAGAAAACAATGTAAATAAAGCAATATCAGTTTACAGACAGCATTAATGTGACCAAAAGGAAGTTCAGCTGCTACTGTTTGCAATGTTGATTAACAAGGATCAGGTTCTGGGGTGAGAATTCTACATTTATATCAAGTTTCTAGGTGATGCCAGAGTTACTGATGTGTGGACCACATTTTGAGTAGTAAGGCTCTGGATCAGGGGCTGATGAACTATAGCCACAACCTGGTTTTTTCATGGCCTATAAAGCCTAAAATGTATACTCTCTGGCTCTGTATAGAAAAAGCTTTGCCAGCCCTGATCTAAATGGCAAAAAGAGAATGAGAAAAGTATAAACTCATGGAAAGAACAAATAAGATTACAACAGAGGACCAACATTTTAAAAAAATCTGGAAGAAGAAAAGGAGATGGACAAATTGTCTTTGCTGAATGGCGTAAGGAGAAACCTGGGAGTCTTCCTGGGGGACATCCACAAAGGTTTGTTTATATTACAAATCATGGAAAAGCTCGGGGCTTGGAGATACCAGGTGCCTGGAAAATTGATAAGCGTGGGTGTATAGGAAGAAGGGAAAAGGTGACAGACACACAAATGAGTCCTGATATCTCCTTTTGAGAAGGACTCTTTGCTCCACTGCAAGGAATTTGTTTAGCTAAAGGTTTCTAGCTGTTAACTTCATCAGGATCTACCTCGGTTTGTGAGCTGAGGGAATGCTTTTCTCAGACAGTCTCCAGCTAATGACTGTACATGTGCCTTGTCATTTGTGCTTAATGTGGGTCTCCGTTAAAGTAAAATATTTGCCCTGAAACCCTCTAGTTGACTGGCAAAGACCTTGAAAGGCTGACATTATGATCTGACCATTCTGCCTGTCTGATCCCCCCATGCCTCTGAAAATGCCCATCCCTATGAACCCTCAGAGTTGGGGTGGGGGCAGTGGAGGAGATTAATGCCATCTTTAAAGATTGAGAGGATGCAGAGGATGCAAGGGGTTGTGATCCCTGCTGTAACTCCGTTTGACTTGCCAGTGAGGCCCCTGCAGAACCCACAGTGATTCCAAAGGATGCCTGTGGATTACCACCATCTCAACCAAGTAGCAGCCCTGATCATACAGCAGTGGCATATGCCATACTGGACATGGTACATCACTAGATTAGATTAATACGGCCTCAGGTACATAGTATGTAGCCATTTTGTTGGCAAATGCATTCTTTTCTGTCCTAATCAAGAAAGAATCAGAATGACATATATTCACACGAAACATGGTTTGACTTTATTTTCTAAAGCTAGTAATGAGGAAATGGTTTAGGCTCGTTTTTAATGGAACCATTTCAAATATGGAGCCGAAAGCAAAAATTTTAAAAGGGAAGCTTGGCATTAGGATATGCATGGGGGGCTGAGGTGGGACAGGTCTACATGACTTGTTTCTGTGTCTTGAGTTATTGCTACATCTGGTGAATGGGCTGGCACCATCACAGGCACAAGTGGGCTGTAAATTAAACACAGTCTTGAAGTATTCTGCTGGTGGGGAAGAATTTCACAGATACCTGGATTTTTCAAGACTCCATCTCTGGAACTTCCAAGAGAACACACATAAACTAGCAGTAAACAGGGTGTCTGGTTAAAAACAGCAAAGATGATAATCACTTCCCTAAGGGACTGTGTAAGCATTGAGCACACATGCAAAAGAGGTACTCAGTTACATTAGCACCATTTCACATTTTGTTTAAATACTGTTTTAATTGTACTATAAGTGTTTAATTAAAAAAAAACAATATATGGCCGGGCGCGGTGGCTCAAGCCTGTAAGCCCAGCACTTTGGGAGACCGAGGTGGGTGGATCATGTGGTCATGAGATCGAGACAATCCTGATCAAAATGGTGAAACCCCGTCTCTACTAAAGATACAAAAAATTAGCTGGGCATGGTGGCGCGTGCCTGTAATCCCAGCTACTCAGGAGGCTGAGGCAGGAGAATTGCCTGAACCCAGGAGGCGGAGGTTGCGGTGAGCCGAGACTGCGCCATTGCACTCCAGCCTGGGTAACAAGAGCAAAACTCCGTCTCAAAAAAAAAACAAAAACAAAAACCAAATAGGATAATCTACATACAAATGGCAAAAGATAGCTACAAACAATTTAAGAAAAAACCCGAAGGCTAATAAATATATGAAAACATACTCAACCTCACTAGTCATCAGAGATGAAAATTAAAGTAAGATAAATTTTTCCTTTTTATTATAAAACTATGTAGAGAAGAGTTTGCAAAACATCATTCCATTAAAGAGTAACTGTAAAGCAAACCCTATATAACCACATCCCAAGGTAAGAAACAGCATTGCCAATTATCTTAAAAGCCTCCCATTTGTTCTTCCTCAATCACATCCACTTTCTCTCCTCTCAGGTAGTCACTATCACTCACTTTTGTGATCATTAGTCCCTTGATTTTTGTTATAATCCCAGTATCTCTACTTACAATTCTACTACCTATATGTATTCCTATACAGTTAATTGCATTTGTTTTTAAACTGTTTATGAATAGAATCATGTTGCATGTAATCTTTTGTGACTTGGTTCTAATGTATGACTAATATATTTGTGAGATTCACACATGTTGATGCAGGAGCTGTCTGTAGTTTGCTTTGTTCCTTAGCTATTTGAACAAGATTTTTGTTCTGCAAGTAAATACACAATGATACATACTGCACTACTGATGAACATTTGAACTTTCTCTCTTGGGGTTAAAATGAATAATGCTGTTATAAGAATTCACATATATATATATATATATATATGCTTCCTACTTCACATAGTCACATATTTTTCTAAGTCTAAGGCAATGGCTGACTCTCAAATTATGATTTCTGGACAAGCGGCATCAACATCCAACCCCGCCTCCCTCACCAGAACTTGATAAAAATGCAATGCAAACTATCAGGCTCTACCCCATTCCTACTTAACCAGAAACTCTAGAGCTGGACCCAACAGTCGGGTTTAACAAGCCCTCCAGATGATTCTGATGCACACTCAAGAACCACTATTCTAGGGTAAATGTCTAAGAGTGAGTGGTATTACCGGTTATAGAATATCCTATTATTTTCCAAAGAATTTTCCCCCAATTTACATTCCCATTCATCAGTGGAAGAAAGTTCAGACTGCTCCATAGCTTCACCAATGCTTGATATTGTCAGGTGTTTTCATTTCTGCCAATCTACTTTATATGAAACAGTATCTCATTGTTATTTTAATTTCTATTCTCCTAATTGTTAACAAGATTAAGGATCATTTCATATGTTCCTTAATCATTCACATTTCTTTTTTTTTAAATTCAAATGCCTGCTCAGGTTTTCCGTCCTTTTTTCAATTTTGTGTTCTTTGTCTTAGTAATCCATAGGAATTCTTTATGTTTATTTTTCATACTAGTTCATTCTTTATATGTTGTAGTAGGTAGCCTCTAAAATGGCTCCCAGTGATCATCACCTCCTGGCATCCGTGCCTTGTACAATCTCCTCCCCTTGAATGTGAGCTGGAGTTACTGGCTTGCTTCTAACAAAAAGAATATGGCAGAAGTGATGGGATGCCACTTCCAAGACTAAAATACTGTGTTTTCCATCTTGGGTGTTCTCTCTTATTCTCTTCTAGAAAGTCAACTACCGGCTATGAGGTGACCCTATGAAGAGGTCCATTTAAATTTGAAAGTGGATCTTCTGAGGCCTGCTACATCCACATGAGGGAGCACAAAGCAAGTCAGGCCCTCAAAGGACTGCAGTCCTTGATTGATGACAGCCTCAAGGCACTAAGCCAGAACCATCCAAGTAAACCACTCTCAGACTCCTTACCCACAGAACGGTGAGATAAATGTTATTTCAAACTGCCAAGTCTTAGCTAATTACACAACGATTTAATAGCGTTTGTTACAAATATCTTATATTCCTTGCCTTGTCTTTTCAGTGTCTTAATGGGGCTTAATGAATAGAAGTTTCTGTTTTCAATGTAGTCAAATTTGTCCAGTTTTTATGGCTGGTATTTTCAGTCTTAAGAAATCCTTCCCTGCCTTGAGTTCATAAAATTATGCTTTCTTTTTCTTTTTTTGAGATGGAGTTTCACTCTTGTTACCCAGGCTGGAGTGCAATGGCGTGATCTTGGCTCACCGCAAACTCTACCTCCTGGGTTCAGGCAATTCTCCTGCCTCAGCCTCCTGAGTAGCTGGGATTACAGGCACGCACCACCATGCCCAGCTAATTTTTTGTATTTTTAGTAGAGACCTGGGTTCACCATGTTGACCGGGGTGGTCTCGATCTCTTGACCTCGTGATCCACCCGCCTCAGCTTCCCAAAGTGCTGGGATTACAGGCATGAGCCACTGTGCCCAGCCTGCTCCTTTATTTTTCTAACAGCTTTCATGGTTTGCCCTTTTGTATTTGATCTTTAACCTATAAGAAATTGATTTTTATGTGTGACAGATGGGGAGGTCTAGCTTCATTTAAGATGGTGGGCAATTATTCCAGTAAGTGTATCCTTTCCCAACTACTTTGCCATTCAGCAGGTGTCCATCCAGCTACCCCTATGTAAGAATATCAAATTCATTCACATTATTTAGCCATTTTGTTATGTATCTCCCCTTTTGTTGTTGTTCTTTGGTTTTTTTTTTAAAAAGACCGAGTCTTGCTCTGTGACCCAGGCTACAATGCAATCGCACGATCTCGGCTCACTGCAACCTCCACCTCCTGGGTTTCAGTGATTCTCGGGCCTCAACCTCCTGAGTACCTGGGATTACAGGCATGCCCCACCACACCCAGCTAATTTTGGTATTTTTAGTATAGACAGGGTTTCACCACGTTGGCCAAGTTGGTCTCAGACTTCTGGCCTTAAGTGATTGGCCCACCTTGGTCTCTCAAAGTGCTGAGATTACAGGCATGAGCCACCCCACTCGATGCCCTTTTCTAAGTCCCTCAGAAACTCCACAGGCTATACCTAAGAACCACGCCTTTGAGACTTTCAAGATTATCCAGCCTCCCTCTCTCCTCAGTCGGGTAACTGCTCTTTGGAAATCACTCAGCAGCAGATTCTCCTCTCCCTTTCTAACGAAGCCATAGTCCACTGACACCATATTAAAGATCTATTATAAACAAAGCCTGTCTATTTCTAAGTTCCCTGTTGTTAAAAGAAATTAATGGAAACTAACGAAAGTTTGTATGAAAAAAACATGATCAAGAAAAATTTTAAATACAAGTATAAGATAATAAAATTAGTTGTAAGTTTGTTTGTTGGTACTCCCAGTACTTACTAACATTTCATGAAGTGCTCTATTCAAAACCCTAGATACCACTAAAAGTGGATTTGAATGTGAGCTTTGGGTGCAAGCCAGATCTCACATTCACCAAGGTAATAACCAGGAATGAGCAGTGCCTACAATATAGCATTCAAAATTTGTTGAGTGGAAAAAGGAATTAAAAGAAGTCTTCCCACCTTATTGTTTTTAAAGTGTATTTTGGCTATTCTTGCCTCTTTAAACTTCCATGAAATTGTTGAATCAGGTTATTAGGTTCCGTAGAAAAAGCTACTGGAATCTGCATTTCAATTTCAATAAATCCACTATCGATTTGAGAAATACTAACATTTTTAACATAGTCAGTCTTCCAATCCACACACTCAGTACATGGTGTGTACGATTTATTTAGGTGGTCTGTCTCTAAATAAGGTTTAATAATTGTTTACAAAGATTTTGTACATCTTAAGTATTTAAAATTCAGTTTAAGTATCTCCTTTCCTAGGAAATGTGTCTTCCATTCCCTAAAAGCATATTGAATTAATGTGCTCCTTTTCTGTGATTCTTCTGCATCTGAGGCACTTTCATCACAGTACACTGTCCTTAATTCTTGATTTATTTGTCTGCTTCTACCACTAAACTGTAAGCTCCCTGAAGACAGACTATCATTCATTTCTATATCCCAGTGCCTAGCATACAACTCAGCACGAAGGAGCTAAATATTTACTTTTTATGCTTAAAAGGAATGAGTGAATTTATCCAATAACTGTAAAGTATAAACGGTCTTATAAGGAAAAGGACACTATTTATTGAGTATGGGCATGCTTCACTTTATTGTGCTTTGTTTCACTGCTCTTAGCAGATAATGGTTTTTGTTTGTTTTTTTTTACAAACTGAAGAGTGGTGGCAATCCTGCACTGAGCAAGTCTGCTGGCACCATTTTTCCAACAGCATATGCTCACTTCATGTCTCTGTCACATTTCAGTAATTCTCACAGTATTTCATACTTTTGCATTATTATGATGTCTATTTTGGTGTTCTGTGATCTTCTATGTTACTAATTGTTTTGGGGTGTCACAAACCACACCCATATAAGGCAGTGAACATATTCAATAAATGTTGTGTGTATTCTCACTGCTCCCCTGACTGGCTGTTCCCTTACCCCTTCTTAGGCCTCCTATTCCCTCAGACAAAATATTGGAATTAGGCCAATTAATAACCCTACAATGACTTCTAAGTGTTGAAGTGAAACCAAGAGTCACATGTCTCTCTCTTGAAATCAAAAGATAGAAATGATTAAGCTTAGTGAAGAAGGCATGTTGAAAGCTTAGGCCTCTTATACCAAACAGTCAGATTGTAAAATGCAAAGGCAGAGTTTTTGAAGAAAACTACGAGTACTACTCCAGTGAACAGATGAATTATAAGAAAGCAAAACAGGCCGGGCACTGTGGCTCATGCCTGTAATCCCAGCACTTTGGGAAGCCAAGGTGAGAGGACTGCTTGAGGCCAAGAGTTTGAGACCACCAGCCTGGCCAACACAGTGAGACCCTCTCTCCAAGAATTAAAAAAAAAAATTTAAGAAAAGCAAGCAAGCAAGCAAGCAAAACAAACTAACTGCTAATATGGAGAAAGTTTTAGTGATCTGGATAGAAGATCAAACCAGCCACAACATTTCCTAAGTCAATGCTTGGCTTCAAAGTTTCAAAGGACAGGCTCCTGTTAGAGCCTAATGCAGCTGGTGACTTTAAGTTGAAGCCAATGCTCATTTATCATTCCAAAACTTCTAGGGCCCTTTTCGATTCTGCAAAATTTACTGTTTGTGTTCTGTAAACGGAACAATGAAACCTGGATGATGGCACATTATTTTACAGCATGGTTTACTGAATATTTTAAGCCCACTGTTGAGACCCACTGCTCAGTAGCAAAAAAGATTCCTTCCAAATACTAATACTCAATGACGATGGTACCTGGTCACCCAAGAGCTCTGATAGAGATATACAGGAAGATTAATGTTTTCTCACCTGCTAACACATAATCTTGCAACCTATGGATCAAGAAGTAATTTTGACTTTCAACACTTATTTAAGAAGTACCTTTCCTTAGGTTATAGCAGCCACAGATGTCTAGGCAACATTAATTGAAAGCCTTCTGCAAAGAATTAACCTTTCTCTATGCCATTAAGAACATTTGTGATTCATGGGAGGAGGTCAAACTGGCAACATTAACAGGAGTTTGGAAGTAATTGATTCTAACCCTCATGGATGACTTTGAGGAGTCCAAAACTTCAATGAAGAAACTGCAGGTGTGGTATAAACAGTAAGAGAACTACAGTTAGAAGTGGAGCCTAAAGATGTGACTGAATTGCTACAATATCATGATAAAATCTAAACAAATGAGAAGTTGTTTCTCATGGATGAGTAAATAAAGTGGTTTCTTGACATGAACTCTACTCTTGCTGAAGATGCTGTGAGCAAGCACTGTTAAAATGACAGCAAAGAATTTAGAATCTTACATAAAATTAGCTGATGAAGCACTGGCAGACTTGAGAGGACTGATGCCAATTTTGAAAGCAGTTCTACTGTGGTTCAAATGCTATCAGACAGCACCGCCTGGTACACAGAAATCTTTTTTGAAGTTAATGAATGCAGCAAACTTCATTGTTGTCTAAAGAAACTGCCACAGCCATACTATCCTTCAGTAACCACCACTTATGAGCCAGCAGCCATCAACATCAAGGCAAGACTGTCCACAGCAAAACAATTATGACTCATTGAAGGATCAAATCATCGTGAATTTCCCCGTAGATCTAGAAGTTTAATGAAACTCCAGCTCAATACTTTTTTCAAATCAAGAATCTTGTATAGGTGGTGGGTATTTCTTTTTTTTGGGCAGTGGGGGCATCAAGAACCTTCATATCTAAGGATCACATCTGATTCTCTCACTTTCTTATTTACTTATTTTTTAACCGCCTATTCCAGGAAAGATTCTCTCACTTTCAATGGTCTAAGACATACCAAGTTGTGGAATTTGATCAATCGAAAATTTTTAATCATCCAGTTCAAGGCATTTTCTAACTTCCACTGTGATTTCTTCTTTGATGCATGGATTATTTTTCTTTTTGTGACAAACTCTTGCTCTGTCACCAAGCTGGACTGCAGTGGTGCAATCTCAGCTCACTGCAACCTCGGCTGTCCAGGTTCAAGCAATTCCCTTGCCTTAGCCTCCCATGTAGCTGGGACTACAGGTGTGTGCCACCACACCCAGCTAATTTTTTTTGTGTGTGTATTTTAGTAAAAACAGGGTCTCACCACTGTTGGCCAGGATGATCTCAATCTCCTGACCTCATTCCGCCCACCCTGGCCTTCCAAAGTGCTCGGCTTACAGGCATGAGCCACCTTGCCCAGCATTTTTTTTTTTTTTTTGACAGTGTCTTGCTTTGTCTCCCAGGCTGGAGTGCAATGGTGCGATCTTGGCTCACTGGAATCTCAGCCTCCCTGGTTCAAGTGATTCTTCTGCCTCAGCCTTCTGAGTAGCTGGGACTATAGGCACGCGCCACCAAGTCCGGCCAATTTTTATGTTTTTCGTAGAGATGGGTTTCACCATGCTGGCCAGCCTGGTCTTGAACTCCAGACTTCGTGATCTGCCCACCTCAGCCTCCCAAAGTGCTGGGATTATAGGCATTAACTACCACGCCTGGAAGGATTATTTCAAAGTATTAAGAGTTGCTCAATTTCTAACATATGAAGCTTTAAAAATTATTAATAGAGATTTTTAATAAAGATGCATTATAGACAGAAAAAAAGGCTTTATTTCAATCCTTTGAAATTTGTTGAAACTTGCTTTACAACCTATTATACAATCTGCCCCCCCCACCCCAAAATCCAACATGCTTGAAAATAATGTGTAGCCTGCCACTGCCGGGTAGAATGGATTCTATACACCCACTGGATTAAACTTCTTCATTGTGTTATACAAGTATTTTATATCCTAACTTACCTAACTGCTTCTTACATCAGTTACTTAGCTGTTTAAAATACCCCATTATGACTGTGGATTTGTCTGTCTTCTAGTTTCATTAACTTTTGCTATAAATATTCTAAGGCTATTTTTAGGCTACACTACATTATTAAGACTATTAAATCTTCACAGAGATATGGTCATTTTATCATTTGAGGTGACTCTTCTACCAATGCTTTTTGCGTTACTACCTTTGATATTAACTGTATCATATTGTCTGTTAGAATATTCATGGTATGTCTTATATTGATGATTACTTTTGATCTTCTTTATTCTTAGGTTTCAGATATGTTTCTTATAAATTCCATATAATTGACTTTTTTTGGAAATTCAGTGTAACAATGTTTGGCTTTTAACTGAATAATGGAATCCATTTTGTTTTTAATGTAGCTGGTAATATGTTTAGATTTAAATCTATCCATCCTACTTTGTGCTATTTGTCCTACTGGTTCTTTCCTTTCTTCACTTCTTTGGGATTAATTTTTATTAATCATTTGTTCTCTTCTGTGCGTTTAGAAAAGTCTGGTTTCTACACTTTTAGAAGATAACCTAGAAATTAAAACATGTGATTTATCAAAGTCAAGTCAATTAATACTTTCTACCTTTCTCCCTGACGATACAAAGATCTTAGAACACTGCTTTCATATATGAACACTTGTCATCTATTTTTTTGAGACAGGGTCTTACTCTGTCACCCAGGCTGGTATGCAGTGGCATGACCAAGAATCACTGCAGCCTCAATCTCCTGGGCTCAAGCGATCCTTCTACCTCACCCACCTGAGTAGCTGGGGCTATGGACAGGAACTACCACCCCAGCTATTTTTTATATTATTTGTAGAGACAGAGTTTCACTATGTTGCCCAAGCTGGTCTCAAACTCCTGGGTTCAAGCAATTGGCCCGCCTTGGCCTCTCAAAGTACCATGCCCAGCTTCCTGTCACATATTTTAATTTAGCTCTTATTACTACTTTATACAGTCAATGTATCTTTCAATACATCCACATATTTGCCACTCTCTTTGCTCTTCATTCCATTTTGCACCTCAGACTTTTATCTGAAATCTTTCTGCCTTTATTAACGTATACTTCATAATTTCCTTTAGAAAGACCTGATGGAGTCTGTTCAACTAAGTATTTATTTTACCCTCATTCTTGAGGATATATATTGCTAATTATAGAATTCTAGATTGGCAGGTTTTTTTGATAAGATATATGATTTTCAGTTGAAAAGTCAACCATCAGTCCAGAGTTGCTTCTTTGAAAAACATCTTTTTTGTTTCTGGCTACTTTTAAGATTTTTCTCCTTGTATTTGGGTTTATGCAGTTTTCCTATGATTTGTCTGGGTGTAGATTTCTATTTATATTGCTAGAAATTCATTAAGCTTCTTAAATCAATGAACTGGCTTCTCACTGAACCTACAAAATTTTCAGCCAGAAATATTTCAAATATTACCTCTGTACCATTCTCTTTCTCCTCTCTTTCCAGAGCTCTGATTAAATAAATTAGATCTCATTCTATCTTC
Source organism: Callimico goeldii (assembly GCA_963573925.1). NCBI lineage: Eukaryota > Metazoa > Chordata > Mammalia > Primates > Cebidae > Callimico > Callimico goeldii. The sequence goes on along the minus strand of CAUYOR010080953.1, from coordinate 12,994 downwards.
CATGTCTCTTTACCTCTCTTTACTACTTCCTATCTTTTGATTCTCAGTGCTACATTCTAAATGGTTTATTCTGTCTTGTCATCAAGGTCATTAACTCCTTCTTCACTAGGTATAATCCGTTAAACCTTTCTTTTAGGTATATTTGGTAAAGTGTTCACTTCTGAAATTTCTATTTGTTTTTTTTTTTTGCAACTCTATTAAGTTGTTCTCCCCACCCCTGCCTTTTTGTCTTTTTTGAGACAGTTTCTCAATATGTTGCCTAGGCTGGAGTGCAGTGTGGCACCATCATAGATCACTGCAGTCTTGGGTTCAAGCTAGTCCCAAATTCCTGGCCTCAAGTGACCCTCCCACCAAAGTGTTGGGATTACAGTCATGAACCAAAGTCACGTACACGTGTGTGTGTGTGTGTGTGTGTGTGTGTGTGTGTGTGTGTGACAGAGTTTCACTCTTGTAGCCCAGGCTGGAGTGCAGTGGTGCCATCTCAGCTCACTGCAACCTCTGCCTCCCAGGTTCAAGTGTTTCTCCTTCCTCAGCCTCCTGAGGAGCTAAGCCTCCTAAGGAGCTGGGACTACAGGCACGCGTCACCGCATCCAGCTAATGTCTGTATTTTTAGTAGAGATGAGGTTTCACCACGTTGGCCAGGCTGGTCTTGAACTCCTGACCTCAGGTGATCCACCCACCTTGGCCTCCCAAAGTGCTGGGATTACAGATGTGAGCCACCGCGCCCAGTCAGTCCTAAGTCACTTTTTATGAGTCTTTGGTTCTTCAAGTTTGACCCAGTTCCTAAATGTAATAGTGACTGTTTTAAATCCATCTGATATTTGCACCCTTTGAAGATTTTATAGATCTATTTCTGCTCTCTTATTCACACTGCCAACTGGATGCATGCTTAGTTATGTTTTATCTTTGAAAACTAACTTTTAGGTATATATACATAAAGAAAACTACATAAATTTTAATTACATTGCTCAAAGAATTCTACATATATATTACATATTATATAATACATATCTCTCAGGTAATTTTATTTTTACTATGCTTGATACTTGTGTCAATGTACTGTTCACTGTCCTTGAAAAATTACTGGTAACAATTCCCTAGAATGAAGGGCCTTTCTCCACAGATGATTTGCCTTTCTGTCTACTAGGCCATGGAAGTAACACTAGTCTGAAACCAGTAACCATGATAAATGACTAGTGGACAATTTATCATGGAGGGTTCCTGGACCACCCAGACAGAGCAAACCTGCAAGGCAAATCACTGTGAAGGCTAAAACTGTGGTCACAACTTAAAGCTTTTATTTTTCCTAATTTCCTTTTTCTCCTCCTGCTCCACTCAACCTTCCCTACAATCACCTGGATGTGGGAGTGGGTAGACAGTTTGTTTCACTCTTAACCTAACGATAGAGTCCTTGGGGTCCCATTTAAAACTGAGCTTGTTCTTTTTGACTCTCACTTCAGACGAATTCTAGGCCTTGATTTCTGTCCTCTTCACCCGAAGGGTCCACCAAAACCAAAGCCCAATTTGTACAGATTGGCAGCTGCCATTAAGGCAAAAACTACTTTATCGGCTTCTTATTTATTCTTGTTTATTCCTAGAATTTGGCCTGGCAGCTCCCACTATCTTTTCAGCTCTGCAATTCCTTTTTTTTTTTTAAATACTGTTTCCAAGAATTTCAGTTGTTTTCATCAAAAGGATTCATCTGAATAATCCAGTCCTCCATTACTGAAAACAGAAATTAATTTCCCCTTTTTACAACAACTATTTTGTACAGTCTCTATACTACCCTTAAATGTAATTCAGAGATAATCTATCTTAGTGCAATTTTATAATACATAGGCAATTATTACAATAAATAACTACAATAAATAAATTACTACAATATCGAGGGTTGTTTGTACATACACATAGAAGCACTGTGACTGTGGCAGTTACAACTGCAGAATGAAGAGTATCTGTGTCACCAATACTGTGCAAGTGACATGGTCATCAATTACATGATTTTCTGAAGTGGTGAAGTACTCCTGATAAAGTTCTGAACAAATATTTTAACATTCCTCCAATATTGTGGTAACTGAATTCCTGAAAATTTTAGTGTATATTAAAAGTGCCTTGGTTGCAGTGAGCCGAAATACTCCAGACTGGGCAATACGAGCAAAACTCCATCTCAAAACATCAACAACAATATGCCTCATACATAAAATGGAGTTACTGTCTATGCTCAGATCATTATGATCACTTTTTTTTTAACCTACATCATCAAAGTCCAATAAGTCATCCTAAGTCATGTGGTTATTTGGAACAATTCTTAAATGTGCAAACTGTCCTGACCACTGTGCGATGTCTGACTTCCCTGATTCTTTGTCATTAAATACTAATAGTGTCCCCTTCCTCCATCTTTGCAACAACCAAAATACCTCCAAGGATTTCACTACTTTGTATGCAATATAAAATGTTTTGTCAGTCTATCACTTTTTTCTATAATCCAGTCCCATCTAATTTCATCAAATTTTATTTCATACAATTTACTCAACTATAAAGCTAACATATATACTTCCAATTCCAATTCTTCGCAAATTCTATTCCCACAGCCTATTACATCCTTTTGTCTTCCTTCTACCTACTTAAACTTTAACTTCCATCAAGACCTCAATAGCCCATAACAACCTCCTACGTCTTCTTGATCTCTGCATCCACTTTGGTGCTTAATCATATGCGGCCATATGCATGGTTTGTCTCTTTAATTAACAGTGTTATCTTTTAGAAGGCTTTCCCCCTTCCCAATAAAATCCCAAGCACAATTCCAATATATTAATTTACGAAGTAGAACTGCTTTGGCTGAAACAGAAATTGCCCATCTACCCCCATGAACCAGAGCCTGGCCACTTGAGTTTCTTCCTTACTATTGCCAGTCCTCAGACCAGTCCTTGACGTAATCTTGTAACACCCAATTTTTCAGTCCTAAAGGGGAAAAAATAACTTTTTTTAAAGAGAGAGTCTCCCTCTGTCACCCAGGAAGGAATGCGGAGGTGTCATCACGGCTCACTGCAGCCATGAACTCCTGGGCTCAAGCAATCCTCCCACCCTGAGTCTCCCAAGTAGCTGGGACTACAGGTGGATGCCACCACACTCGGCTAATTTTTTATAGAGACAGGGGCTTGCTATGTTGCCCAGGCTGGTCTCAAAATTCTGGCTTCAAGCAATTCTCCCACCTCATCCTCTCAAAGTGCTGGGATTACAGATGCCAGCCACACGTTCAGCCAAAACCCTAACTTTACAGGACTGAAGAACTCAGTGCTGTGTATCAACATAATCTTGAAAACAAACTGAAAAGCTATGGTTAAAGACAGAAGTCTAGAGAAGAAAACTGCCATATTCCAAGTGAGTAATAACTATGCAGACTAAGAGTACTGAAAAAGAATTCAGTCATTTAAGTAGCAGACAGTACTATCGCTAAGCAATGACAGAGTAAATATGAATTCCACACACTCTTGACTTTGAAGGGGTCTAGAACTGAACTGATCAAAGTAGCCACTAACCATGAGACTACTTAATTTTAAATTAATTAAAATGAAATAAAATTTAGTTCCTCAGTCCTATGCACATTTTGAGTGCACAGTAGCCACATAGATATGGCTACTATCTACCATATTAAGAAGACACAGAACATTTCCATCATCACAGAAAGTATGACTGAACAATTCAGGTCTAGAGGAAAAGGAAATACCTAGCAACAAAAAACTGGCTGGGCACGGTGACTCACGTCTGTAATCCCAGCATTTTGGGAGGCCAAGGTGGGCAGATCAAGACGATCCTGGCCAACATGGTGAAACCCCATCTCTACTAAAAAAATACAAAAATCAGCTGGGCGTGGTGGCGTGCACCTGCAGTCCCAGTTACTCATGAGGCTGAGGTAGAAGAATCACTTCAATCAGGGAGGTGGAGACTGCAGTGAGCCGAGATCTTGCCACTGCACTCCAGACTGGTGACAGAGCGAGAGTCTCTCAAAAAGAAAAAAAAAAAAACACAATACGATATAGTGAGTAAAACAAGGTAAACTCTGGGATTCTATAAAAGCACAAAGCAGAGGTATCAAACTAGGAGTTGGAAAGAGGTTAAGAAAAGCTTCCTGTAAACTGGGCACAGTGGTTCACGCCTATAATCCCAACACTTTGTGAGGCTGAGGCGGACGGATCACCAGGTCAAGATATCAAGACTGTCCTGACCCACATGGTGAAACTCCGTCTCGAAGAAAAGCTTCCTATAATAAATGGTAGGTGAATAGGTGAGCTAAGTCTGGAAGGTTTGGCGGGTGGGGAGGAAGATAAAATCTGTATTTCAGGTGGTAGGAAAAACATGAGTGAAGACAAGTCAAATTTGGAGTGTTTGAAAGAAAGTAATAATGAGGATATGCTATTCTACATAGAAAAAACAATAGGTATTTGACACAGAAAAGAAGAAGAAAAATTTTTAAAAAGAAAAGTAGTTACCAGACCCCTCTAAATTTAGCTCACATTCATGGCAGGATAGTGGCAGGTACTTTATGAAGGAGTAATAATTCATGTTCTATTTCCCAATGATTCCATCTATGGGTCCAAATGAAAACGACTCATATTGAGTGTTTAAACTGCCTGGGCAAGTTACATTTAACTCTGATCTAAAGATCAGTACCAAAAAGTTAGGAGACTCACAATGCTGTCTAGGCAACTTATCAAATAACTTAATATTGCCATTAGCCTGTAGTCCTGGCTACTCAGGAAGCTGAGGTGGGAAATTCACTTGAGCCCAGAAGTTGCAGGCTGCAGTGAGCTATGACTGTATCACTGCATTCCAGCCTGGGTAACAGAGTGAGACCCCTATCTCTTAAAAGAAAAAAAATTGCCTATCAATTTTACTATTTGTCCCCAGTTCATTAACTCTCAAGAACTACTTTAACATATCCCCAATCCTCATTCTCAGCTGATAACCTCAAGTCTTCACTGAAAAAACCCAAAGCAACTGGAAGAGAACATGTACAGACTCCACCAATCACATCTACCTTCCTAGCAGCATTTGTATCCACATACTCTGCTTTATGGCCTATTACCATAAAGTATAGATGCTCCTACAGAAAGCCAATCCTTCCTATTTACACACTAAATCCCCTTCCCCCTTTCAAGACATTGTTTCATCAATTCTTATCTCTCCCTCCTGAAATGATATTTTACTCTCTAATGGCTCATTCCTATCATCCTATGCCCTTATTTTTCTTACCATTAAAAATTTAATGATCCTAATTTCCTCACTAGCTCTAGCCCCATATCTCTGTTCCCCTTTACAAGATAATTACTCACCAGCTTTAAGTCCCCTTCTCTTTTCTCTTAAAATCACTTCAATCAAAACATCTCCCTCAGCATTTCATCTCAATGCTCTACTCTTAACTAGATTCCAGGACCTCCACTTTGTTAATTCCAATGATAAATTCTCAGTTTTTATCTTACTTGACTTAGCAGTAGCATTTTTTACAACTGACCACCCTTACTAATAAAATTTCTTCATTTTATTACCCCCCTCACTGGTTGCTCCTTCTCAGGTTCTTCCTTTTTTTTTTTTTTTCCAACGTTGGTTCTTTTCTTTTTCCTATCTATATTCATTCCCGTGATGAGCACACATTAGCTTTGCAGCTTTAAGTACCATCTAAATGCCCAAATTTAAGGCTGGCTAATGGTTATAACACCCAAAAAGTATAAGGATTCAAACATGACAAAGTATATTTCTTAGTTATCTAACAGTACTAGGTGGCTGAACAGGTTAACAGGGTGGTCCTTATGTACACAGTCATTCAGGAACCTAAGCTGATTTTTTGGACACATGCCTTCCAGCATACTCCAGTAATCATCTCAGTTCCAGATACCAGACTCCAGAAGGAGAAAACAGGATGACGTTTACATGGGCAAGAACTAGTACTGGCGGCCCACATCACTTGTGCTTATATTCCATGAGCTCACATTCCATTCAATCACATTACCACACCTCATGCAAGGGAAAATGGTGTCTAGCTGTATACCCAAGAAGAAAATGAGACATGTATTACCGTGAAAAGACTCTGACACAAGGCCTCATTCCCAACCTCCTGACTGATCCATCCAACTACTTACTCAACATCTTAAACAGCTAATAGTATCTCAAACTTAGCATGCTGAGAACTGAATTCCTGATCTGTGCCCTCCCCCATCCTCCTTCAAACCATTTTCTTACATATCTCACATTCAATTTATCAACAAATACTGTTGAATCTACTCCCTCACCCCTAGACGGAGTCTCACTCTATTGCCCAGGCTGGAGTGCAGAGTCAAGTTCTCAGCTCACTGCCACCTCCGCCTCCCAGGTTCAAGCATTTCTCTTGCCTCAGTCTCCTGAGTAGCTGGGATTACAGGTGCCCGCCATCTCACCAGGCTAATTTTTCTATTTTTAGTAGAGATAGGGTTTCACCATGTTGGCCGGGCTGGTCTCAATCTCCTGATCTCAGGTAAGGTGCCCACCTCAGCCGCTCAAAGTGCTGGAATTACAGGCATGAGCCACCGTGCCAGGCCAAATCTACTTTCAAAACATCCAAAATCTGACTACTTCTCAGTATTTCTGTTACCACCAAACTGGCCTAGATCACTGCAAGAGATCCTTTCCTGATCCCCTGGTTTCTACCTTGCCCCTGCAACTTTGGCCTCCCGCTGTTTCTTGACTAGGCAAGCCACATTCCTGACACAGAACCTTTGAACTAATGAGTCCTTTTGTCTGAAATGCTGGCCTCTCCTTTCTCAGGCTTTTGTTCAAATCCCCACTTCTCAAGTGAGGTCTACCCTGATCTCCCTATTTTAAATTGCCACCTACCCCCATTCCAACCCTATCCTGTTTTAGCTTTCACTGCTCCACAGAACTTATTACCTTTGAACATACTATATAATTTCCTTTTTGTACGTCTCTAGTTTCTCAGCCCCACCCCCCAACACACACACACACCTCCACCAGACAGTAGCTAGATAAGGGTAGAGACCTTTGTTTTCTTTTTTCTATTTTTTTTGAGACAGAGTCTTGCTCTGTCACCCAAGATGGAGTGCAGTGGCGAGATCTCAGCTAACTGCAACCTCCACCTCCCAGGTTCAAGTGATTATACTGCCTCAGCCTCTTGAGTAGCTGGGACTACAGACTTGTGCCACCACACCTGACTAATTTTTTGTCTTTTTAGTAGAGATGGGGTTTTACTGTGTTAGCCAGGATAGTCTCGATCTCCTGACCTCATAATCTGCCCTCCCAAAGTGCTGGGATTACAGGTGTGAGTCACAGTGCCTGGCCTTGTTCTCAAGTGTAGTACTAAGCACCTAGATCACTACCCAGCATAGAGCAGGCACTCAAATATTTACTGACTACATGAATACCTGTTGTCCTACAAAATGACTCAACACAAAAGTCACCAATGTAGTTTTGGATGAATGGCAAAGCAAATGGTAACTACAGCTTTTAAATACCAAAATACAAGTCATAATTATCAGTTTTCCTATAAATGATCAGTCTTTCTACTGTTATATTTAGAAAGTTTACCTCTTTCCCATGAATTGCTTACTGAACACATGAATCAATATATTGCCATTTCATGTTTGTTTAATTCAATAATGTTTTAAAGTAACATTAATAGAATGTAGTTGACACTGAAACAGTTCTAGGACAATCATTAGTCTGACATTAAAAAAAAAAAAAGAACAAAGATTTCTGAAAGGAAAATTTTACATATGTAGTATTTATCTTTTGTCTTAAAAATCAACAGAAAAATACTACTATAATTTTGTGAAGGCTTTTATATATTCATCATCTCACTTTATTTTCATACCACTCCTATGATCTATTTAACACATGTGGCCGACTAGAAGTTCAGAGCACACCATAAGGAGGGAGGAGGAGAATCAAAGAGATGCCAGTGAAAGGCAAGCATTCAACTAAGTTCTCACGTATAATGAAACTTACTTGAGACTGTGTGACTTACTGTTAATATGAGAAGGCATGCTCAGGAAGAACATGAATGGAATATCATCAATGTTAGAGGCAATCATGTAAAAACTAAAGGGAGAAAAAAATAGACAAAACTAAAGGGACATGAACATTTTCAGTGGCTCTGAAATAGGAATATATAAAGACTACTATGAATAATCTCTTCCCTATTTGATGTTCTCTGACATTATTTCCATGGAAGCATATAGTAATGTGTGTAAAAAAATGTCTTGAGTTATTTAGGAGTAATTATCAATAATACTATATCTTTTTACAATTAAAAAAAGTTTAAAGGCAATAACTGCTTGCTAGTGACAGAAAAGACTGGATATTTTTATGATGGGAATTAAGTTACCCTCACAAAACATTACCTGAAACTAGCCTAATAAGAACTCTATAAAAATAATTGGCTGGGCGAGGTGGCTCATGCCTGTAATCCCAGCACTTTGGGAGGCCGAGATGGGCAGATCATGAGGTCAGGAGACTGAGACCACCCTGGCTAACACGGAGAAACTCCGTCTCTACTAAAAATACAAAAAATTAGCCAGGCGTGGCTGCACATGCCTGTAGTCCACTGCACTCCAGCCTGGGCAACAGAGCAAGACTCCGTCTCAAAATTAATAATAATAATCACACCTACTTAAGACATAATTATAATTTCACTTCTGCCACTTAATAATCTGCTTTAATATTAAAAATACTTCTGTAACCCTCAAAAGAAATTTATTTTGCAAAATAAATGGTACAAGGTAGAAAACAGTTTAAAAATATTAAATCAATAGAGAGACAACCCCAACAGTAACTAAACTGTTTTAAATACTCCAAAATAAGTGACTAATTCAAAGTATCCTATCCTAACATTTTATTTTAGTTAAGCAGTTCTAAAACTATAAAGTAAAAATGTTTCAGTGTTACTAACTTAAAGGTTATATATTAGTGCAAGAGAAAACATAAAACAAAAGTATTCCCCAATTTAAATATAATTAAAGTATCTTTTAAAGATATCCACAGTTTTTTACATTTTAAAAACACATTACATTTGAAACAATAGTTAAAAATAGTTTGCCAAGATATTGTATTACTTTCTCCATGGAAGTGCAGTTTTAAAATCAGCAAGGTGAGGCTGGGCGAGGTGGCTCATGCCTGTAATCCCAGCAATACGGGAAGCTGGGGTGAAAGGTTCGCTTGAGCCTAGGAGTCGGGGACCAGTCTGGGCAACACGGCATCTCTACCAAAAAACCCAATAATTAAAAAAAAAAAAACAAACAAAAAAACTCTGCAAGGTGACCCAAAAAAAACCGGAACGATACTCTTTGCAACATGATACTCTTTGCCTGGTCAGTTTCTACCTTCCCAATTGTCACCTGACCGTCTACCGGTCAGGTATTCTACACTTCTTCTCTAGAAACAAGTGATATTTCCTGATATTTTGTTTTTAAATTATTAAATGAAAATCATGATGAGAAACATTATTTTATACTGTAGGGAAACTCCCTGGGCTAAGCAGTAAAAAGCTATCATCAGTGCAATTTGAAACAAAGTAAAGGGGCCCTATAGGCCAATGGAAAAGGTAGAAATATGACCAACTACTACCATATGCCTTTCCTTGGCAGAAACATAATGATTTAATGATGCCTCTAAGATTAATAAAGACACTAATTCTGAAACACCACAGAACATGACAGGTTTCAAACAGAAGAACTCTTCTAATTAAGATGGAGAATAACACATCTTTCTCAGCCTAATTGACACTTCAGGTGACTTTTTTTGGTTAATAAACATGTTAACATATTCACTTTTCCCTATACACATTTTGATTACACCTCATAATTTTGCAACATGATAAAAAGGACATGACTGACTCTTGTTGCAACCTACTACAATATCTCCTTCCTTATAAAAAAATTTTGATGCAACTTTTACCTGCCACTTTTCATGAACCTCACCACCATATAATTCAAGACAGAGATATATTAGCTGTATACTGAAGTCTTAAGTATTTTTGGGTAGAAGACACCTTTGAAAATCTGAAGAAAATTACGGGTCTTCTCCTTCCAAAAGTATGGCAACACAAGAAATTCAAAAGTCAAAGTTCTAAAAATCTTCTGAACTGCACCTACCTAATTTTAAATTTAACTATAAAGCTATGGTAATTAAGGTGGTAAGGTATCAGCCTAAAAAAAAAAAAAAACACACATATATAGATCAATAAAACAGAATCCAAAACTCTCAAACATAAGCAATTGATTTCAATAAAGGTTCCAAGGTAATTCAAAAGAAAAAGGTTAGTCTTTTGGAAAACCTTAAACAACCAGACAGCCATATGTAAAACAATGAATGAACCTTAACCACTGTTTCACTATATATACCAAAACTAACTACAAATGAATCACAGACCTAAATTTAAAAGCAAAAACTATAAAACCCATACAAGAAAACATAGGAGAAAACTTTTAAGACTTTGAATTAGGCAAAAATTTATCAGTTAGGATACAAAAAGCATAAACTATAAAAGAAAGCTTGATAAACCCGACTTCATCAAAAAATAAAACTTCTGGCTGGGAGCAGTGGCTCATGCCTGTCATCCTAGCATTTTAGGAAGGTGAGGCAGGCAGATCACTGGAGGTCAGAAATTTGAGACCAGCCTAACCAACATGGTAAAACCCCATTTCTACTAAAAATATAAAAAGTAGCCAGGTATGGTGGCAGGCGCCTGTAATCTCAGCAACTCGGGAAGCTAAGGAAGGAGGCGACAGTTGCAGTGAACCAAGATCACTCCACTGCACTCCAGACTGGGTGACAGAGCAAGACTCTGTCTCAATAAATAAATAAATCTCATTCCTTACAAAAACAATTATGAACTTTCGATAGACCTCTAACCTACATCTTACTTTCAGAACCTCAAATACAATATATATAGTCTCCCTCCCTTAGACCAGGAGTCAGAACAGTTCAGCCCATGAACTAGCCCACTATTCTGCTTTTGTATAAGCTCACAAGCTAAGAATAATTTTTACATGTTTAAGTGACTGAAAAAAATCAAAAGAAGATATTTCATGACACGTGAAAATGATACAAAATTCAAATTTCAGTGTTCTGAAAATGACTACTGGAACACAGTCAGGCTCATTTGTTTAAATATTGCCTATTAGCTACTTCTGAGCATTGTTGAGGAATTGTTAGAGGGGCTGTATGTTAGACCACAATGCCTAAAATGTCTGCCATCTGACCCTTAAGATTGCTGACCTCTGCCTTAGACATAAGTTGTTGAAATTTTCTACACAGATTATGACACCTGAGAAGATTCATGCCAGGACAAACCTCTCTTCTATACATAGTAGCTCTAAAATTTTCCCAGTCATTAAAATCCTTTTTTCAAGGAAACCAACATGTAAAGCAGATAAATGAAGAACTTCAATAGTTATATGGTATAGAGCAGCACTCCCCAACCTTTTTGGGACCAGGGACCGGAAGACAATTTTTCCATGGACAAGCGTGTGGGGGGTTTCGGGATGAAACTGTTCCACCTCAGATCATCAGGCAATAGATTCTCATAAGGAGCACACAACCTAGATTATTCACATGCACAGTTCCTGACAGGGTTCATGATCCTATGAAAATCTAATGCAGCTGCTGATCTGACAAGGAGGCAGAGCTCTGGAGGTAATACTCACTTGCCTGCCACTCACCTCCTGCTGTGTAGGCTGGTTCCTAACAGACCACAAACTGGTAGGTACCAGTTTGCAGCCAGGGGATTAGGGACCCCTAGTATAGAGGCACTAAACAGAGCCCTTGGGATAACCTCTGAAGAAGGTCCTTGAAACCCGAAAACAGTGTTTTTCAAACTGCCTGTTGCAGCCAATTTGGCTATCAATTTAACAAGCTGATTTTATGACTAGCATACAAAAAGAACTGAATATTATAGAAAATCAGATCACCTCATACCTAGTAAGGCTTTATCCACTAATTCTTTCACCAAATATTATGTGCCAGGTATTATTAGATGAAGATTTTAAAAGACAAAAACAGTTTCACCTATGTATTAGTTCAATTTAAAATTTTTATTATTTACAGCAATAGAATGTTTTTGAAAAACTGTTCTCGAGCTCTGGGGTAATTTGAAAACCACCGTCTCACAGTACATTTGTCCCAAAAGTGCTGTCACGAACTGCAGCTACATTACAAGAATGAATAGGATGGGTTTTTTTTTGTTTTTGTTTTTTTTTTTTTTAGAGATGGGATTTCACCATGTTGGCCAGGTTGGTCTTGACCTCCTGACCTCAGGTGATCCACCCACCTCAGCCTTCCAAAGTGCTGGGATTACAGGCGTAAGCCACTGCAGCCAGTCAAAAACGATGTTTTATTTGATGTTACAGAGCTTCCAGAAGATATAAAGTTAACTGAGTTCAAAGCAATTTTTTATTCTGTATCAATTTTTATAATCTACATTTCCAGGGCCCAGAAAATGAAGTTACTGGGCATCGATTTCCCTCTATATACATAGCCTTGATACGGGAAGGAACAGGAATAGTTTTGGAGTTTTTTTTTTTTTTTTTTTAATCCCAAGAGAAAACATGGAAACAAAAATAATCTCAGAGGGTAGAGGGGAGAACAAATAATAATTGCTTAATGTTAGGGTAGAGACTGTATTAAAGAGTTTCTTCTTATTATCATGATAATTAAGTATAATAGTGAATTCAGTTGGTAGCCAAAAGAAACTGAAAAATAAAACATGGCAATAAAAACAAAAAATGTAAGAAAGAATGGAACAAATGAGGCTATAGTTTTTATTCCTATACTATTTTTTTTTTTTTTGAGATGGAGTTTCGCGCTTGTTACCCAGGCTGGAGTGCAATGGCGCTATCTCGGCTCACCGCAACCTCTGCCTCCTGGGTTCAGGCAATTCTCCTGCCTCAGCCTCCTGAGTAGCTGGGATTACAGGCACGTGCCACCATGCCCAGCTAATTTTTTGTAT